>CAUYRT010061781.1:0-10670 GCA_963574885.1 Lepilemur ruficaudatus | reverse complement strand
AGAGGTTGACAGCCAAGAGCAGGGCTATGAGCAGGTACATGGGCTGGTGCAAGCTGCGCGGGGCCACCACTGTGTGGATGACCAGGGCATTGGCAGAGACAATCGCCAGATAGAGGCTGAGGAAGGGCAGCACCAGGAGGGTGTGGGACTCTTCCAGCCCTGGGAAGCCCACCAGGATGAAGCTGGTGTAAGATGGAGCTTCTGTTGCTCCACCCTGACATCTTCCCTGAGGGCTCAGGACAGCTCTGGTGAGAGGGCAGGGGCAGGAGGTCTGGTGTCTGTACCAGCCCTGGCCAGCATCAGCCTCACCAGGATGCCCTGGGGGCTTTGGTTTTCAGGAGTCTTCTGTATTTTTGGAGAGAAAGAGAAAAAGAGAGAATTTCATGGTCATAATCTAATGAGATACACATCTTTCAACAAATCTTCGCCTGCATTTCAAATAAATTCCTCAGGGTAGATTTTGGATGTTTCTACAAGTAATTCTTACTGCGTCAAATGATACAAATATTTTTGAGGGTGCCAAGTAGATTTCCAGGGAAGTTGTATCAATCTTGTCACTGAGTCATTGGTACTAGTATTGACTTACCATGATTTAAAAAAATTTGCTGGTTGAAAACATACTATCTCATTTTAATTTGTATGTTCTTTTTGTGAATTTTCTATTCATGTTCTTTGCCCATTTATCTGTTAGAAACTTAATGTTTCCCTTAGCAATGTAAATATTATCTCCTTTTTTATCCATTCAAACAGTTTTGTAAATCTTGTTAGTATTTTTGTTTTATAATGTTTTAAGACTAAACGTTTTAAATGTATAAAATTGTATCTACTAATAATTCTCTTTGTGAGTTCTTTCCTTGGTTTAAAGAACTATAAGCTTGGACAATCCCTCCTCATTCAAAGATCAAATAAATAGTATAACATATTTTATTCTTCCTTAAAATATGGCCTTATCATTTATATTAAGTTTTGATCCACACAAAATTCATTTTGATATGTGACATGAGGTGATGATCTAACTTGATTTCCCTCAAATATCCAAATAATTGCTCTTGTCCCATTTTCTCTACTGCTTTGTGTTAATATCTTTATCCTAGATTAAGTTCTTCTATGCGGAAGAGTTGTTTTTTGGGTAGTGATGTTCTGTTTGTTCTTGTGCCAGTACCATACTATATTTTAAACAAAAGCTTTATGGAGATATAATTCACATACTATTCAGTTTACTCATTTAAGGCTGTAGCATATATCGGTACTTTATTCTTTTTAATAGCTAAATAATATTTCATTGTATGGATATACCACATTTTATCCATCCATTCATCATTTGATGGCTATTTGGATTGTTTACACTTTTTGACTATTATGAATAATGCTGCTATGCACATTAATGTACAAGTTTCTGTATATGCTTTCATTTCTCTTGTGTATATACCTAGGAGTGAAATTGCTGGGTCACATGGTGACTCTAGTTTAACCTTTTGGGGAATTTCCATACTGTTTTCTGAAGAAGTGGAACAATTTTTCATTTCCACCAGCAATGCATGGAGTTCCAATTTCTCCACATCCTTGTCAACATTTATTATTATCTATCTTTTTTATTCTAGCCATCCCAGTGGTTTCGGTTTATATTTTTCTGAGGGCTGGTTATGTTGAGTATCTTTTCAAGTGCTTATTGGCCATTTGTATATTTTATTTTATTTTTTTTCCATTTGTATATTTCATTTGGAGAAATGTCTTTTCAAATCCATCACCTATTTTTAATTGAGTTGTAAGAGAGTAACGCACTGTTTTAATCACTATGGTTTCATAATTTATTTTGGTTTTAAATAAAACTTACCTCCACAAGTACTTTTGTTTAAAAAACTTTTTTTTGGTTGTTCTCAAGTTTTATTTTTCCAATCTTTACAATCATTTTGCCAATTTTAAAAAATGATTCCATTGTAATTTAAAAAATTGGAATTTCATTAAACCTATGAAGTAATCTGTGGAGGACTGACATCTTGACAATATTCTGTCTTTCCATGTAGTACAAAGGATGGCACTTTAAGTTTTTAAGTTTTGCTTTATAGCCCTTCCTACTGGTCTGTGCTGCCCAAGGTCCCTGCTCTGGAGCTAGAGACTCAACACAGATGGGGAAATTCAGACCTTGTACCCCAAGCCCAGTGTGCAGCCTTCTCCAGGGCAGCTCGGCCCAAACAGGGTCAGGGAGTGGACTGCAGAATCCTGTCAGTCCAGCAGGTAGGTTCTAAATGTTAGTAACCAGGAGCCAAGAGTTCCAAGGAAGTACAACTTTTATTGAGCACTTATTATGTGGGGAGTTTTGAAAGACCAGTGGTGCTTCTGCGACATTTATGGGAGAAGAGGGAGCTGGAAGCAAGAGAATGAGGCTGCGGGAGGGCCTGTTGAAGTGAGGATATTATCATCCCATTTAGAGGCATAGCATCTAGGGTTAGAGATTTTAGGCAATTTGTCCAAGGTCACACAGCAGAGCTGGGGCAATGCTGGGATGGGTCATCTGACCCAAATCTGGCTGTGGCCACTCACCCCTTGTCTCATCTCTGCTCTGGGCCCAGGGGAGAAACATGGGGTTCAGGGATGGCTCCCTGGAGGAGGGGAGTTTGGGCCAGGCCTGGACAGTCCGGAAGCAGCCACAGGCGGAGAGGGTGAGGGCCCGTCGTCAGGGAGGCTGAGCTCAACACGAGGGCAGGGCCCGCGGTGCGGTAGGTGTGGGGCTGTCAGGCAGGTCCCAAAGCCTGGGGTGTAGGGGGGGCAGAAGCTAAACAAGATGTGGGGTTTGGAGCCCGGGAGGCCGTCCCAAGGGCAGCTGGCTGGGTACGCTTCAGCTTTCCGGCCAAGGTGGCAGCAAGAGGCCCCGCGGCAGCCCGGGGCTGAAGGGCCTCAGAGGCACTGGGCTCTCTCCAAACCTTGCCACCCCCTGGGCCCAGGCGCCGGGTTTGCCAAGAGGAGGACTTCCTCACATTGGGCGGAGCACACCTCAGGTGACCCCTCCGTGGGCTCCACTGTCCCCAACTCCCCGGGTCCTGGCACGTATTCTCTCTGGGCTCCGTGCACCCCTCCGCTTTGAGCTTGACCCTCCTGTGGGCGGCAGATGCACAGCAAAGGCGGCCTCCACCTGCTGGACCTGCCGCTACCCCGCTGCTGCCCCAGCACTGTGGCGGCTCTCACTTCACACGCCACTCGGTCAGCTCACACCGACCCAACCCGGACCCCTGAGAATTGTTTGACTGCTCTCTCAAGGCTCTGTATTAGTTTCCTTGGCCTGTGATAACAAACTGCCACAAACTGGTGCTTAGAACAACAGAAATCTGTTGCTCCCCGCCCCCGCTGGAAGTCCAAGAGTAAGTAGCGCCAAGCCGTGCTCCTCCGGAGGCTCGAGGGGAGAGTCCCCTCCTCACCCTCCTAGCTCCAGGCATCCCTCGGCTTGTGCTGCATAATTTCAATTTCTGCCACCGTCTTCATGTGGCCTTCTTTTCTTTCTGTCAGAAGGACATTTGTCTTTGGATTTACAGTCCATCTGGGTAATCCAGGATGATCTCACCTGAAGATTCTTAATTACGCATGCAAGGACCCATTTCCCAATTAAGGTCACACTCACAGGCTCCAGGGGTTGGGACCTGGCCTATCTTTGTGGGGCCACCATTCAGCACTACAGCTCCATGCGTGCATGAGTGAGAGAGGGAGGCCCTTGGCCGGGGCCGGCTTGGGGGCAGAGGGCTGTAGTAGGGGTGTGTGTGTGACAGTCATGATGCGGGAAGCAAGGCTGCTGCTCTCAACACGCCCGTCTGGTCTGGTCATGAAGTCCTTGACTCCAGGGGCTCAGCTCTGAAGGGTGGGAGCTCGGCCAGAAAGGCTTCCTGGGGGAGGTGAGCTTCAAGCCTTGCCTTGGGAAAGAGAGAGCAGCCGAGGGGTGCAGAGTGAGCATATAGGCGGAGGAGATGCCATGGGGTCTTTATCACACTGAGAGATCCCAGCTGTGCCTTTTCTCAAGTCTGGGACTTTCTTAGGCAGGAATGAGCCTCCCCCCAGCCTGGGAGACCCTCCTACAGGGGCAGTGCCCAGTGACAGGGTAAGGTGTTGTGGCTGCAGAGCAGAGGGGAGGCCTCACTAGGACTCCATGCTAGGGACAACTGGGGGGGGGTGGCATGAGGTGGGCACACGTGTCCCAAGGGCAACGTGGCTGCCTCTCTCTCTCTCTCTCCTCTTTTTGATAGGGTCTTGCTCTGTTACCCAGGCTGGAGTGCAGTGGTGCAGTCACAGCTCACTGCAGATTTTCTGGGATCGAGCAATCCTCCTGCCTCAGCCTCCCGAGTGTCTGGGACTAGATTCATGCCACCACACCCAGCTAATTTATCATATTTCTTGTAGAGACAGGGCCTTGCTATGTTGCCCAGGCTGGTCTTGAACTCTTGGCCTCAAGATCCTCTTGCCTCAGCCTCCCAAATTGCTGGGATTACAGGTGTGAGCCACTGCACCTGGCAAGCTTCTTTTCTTTATAAATTATCCAGTCTTAGGTATTCTGTTATAGCATCACAAAGCAGCCTAAGACACCTTCCATGAGGCAGCTGGCAAGTGGGCCCCCTGCCCAGGTGAGGGTTCTTCCCTTTTTCAGTGGGCAGCTCTCAAACCTTCTTCCATACAGGGAGGGACAGAAGCCATTGGACAAGCTTCAGGGAATCAGCCCTGCCTGGGTTAGAGGAAGGCGCCTGACTAGAGGTCTTTTAGTGGGAGGTGTGGAGCAGAGCTTGGCTGGCCCCCAACACTGACTCCAGCCAGAGTGCTTCCCAGCACCAGGCATCTCCTCCCACTTAGCAGACTTGACTGTGGGTCCATTCTTTGAGCCCAAAGGGAAGAAACATCAGGGCCCTGAGGAAGATGAGGCACCAACTGCCTTATTCCAAAGGGCCTTCCCTGATTCGTCTGAGCCTGGGGACTGACTTTGAAAAGTCCTGGGCATGAGGCCCCTGTTATTATTTGTGACAGGTGGGCTTCAGCCTCCTCCAGTCTCCCTCAGTTGGCCCCTCCCTTGGCTGGCCAGGGGCTATAGGGAAGGAATAGCCCATTTAACCAGCCCCTGCCCTGGCCAGGTCCTGCATTTGGGGGTGTAACATGCCATATTTCATTTAAACCTCAAAACTTCTTGCAAGGTAGTGATCATCAAACCCATTTTCCAGATGAGAAACTGAGGCCCGGAAAGGTTGTGCTTGGTCAATGCTTGGCACTAGTAGGTGGCAGGGTTGGAGCTTGACATCAAGTCTGGGCTTGGTCCCTAAACCCTTTCTCCTATAAGATGGTTGGCCTGGGCACAGGCTGGTGGCAGCCCCCGGGCCCCTGCAGGAATGGGAAATGGAAAGAGATCCTCTCTACAGAGTCCATGTGGGCAGGGATCAGGCTGAATGCATGGCTGAATTACAGGACTTACTCTGCTGTTTCATTTTTAGGAGACAGAGGGGCCTTACTGAGAATCCACTGTCCTGACAGTCTGGAGGCCTGGGTGCTGGGCCTACTGGCTAGAGCCTTGCTGTGTGACCTACGGCAGGGCCCACCTGCTATGGGTCTCACGTACATACAGAAGGGGAGGAACTATTCATTTGGATGCCCTCAGGCCGAACATCCTATCCCTAAGAAACTAGGCTGCAGACCCAAAGACCTCAGGCTGTGGGCAGTGGGAAATGTGGCAAGAGGCAAGATATGGCTCCTGGCTATGTGTTGTGTGGGAAGAGCAGGTGAGAGGCCACCTGGGATTGTCACTGCAGAAAGCCAAGAGGCCTCAGGCTCCTGTTGGACACAGAAGCGACCCCAGCTGTATAATCCTAGCTCCTCCCCAACCCATAAACAAATTATTTGGCTCTGGGGGCTCTTTGGCCTCTGAGCGAAGCTTTTGGAATTTCCTATCCATATGTGGGCTGGGGATCTTGCCCAGGGGCCTTCTGGCCTCTCCTGGCTGTGAGACTGGCCTTCCCCAGCAGCTGGAGGCCTGGCCGGGCACAGCCTGCACTTCCTAGAGAAGCCACAAGGTGGCACCCAAGCACCACACCAGGCCAGGGCTGCCTGAGCTCACGCCTGTGCTGGAGGGACTGTGTGCCTGGCAAGGCTAGTTAGTTTCAGGCGCTTTATCTTCAGAAATGCCCGATACACCCTCCTGCACCCCACACAGGACGACGGCCTGTTGGGCCATGCTGGTGTCAGGGCCTGGCGTTAGGGGATCTGGGATCTAGTTTTGTCTCCGTGTGGTCCTGGCAAGTTCCTTTCTTTGAACCTCAGAGTGCTCTTCTGAAAAATGGGCATAATAATGGCACTAACCTCATCTTCATTCAATCATTCATGCATTCAACACATGTTTATTGAGCACCTACTACGCTGGGTGTGGTATACAGCTGTGAACAAGCAAAGCCTCACAGGCATGTTCTGAGGATTAAATGAAGTAATGTCTATAACTTGTTTAGCACAGTTACTAACATACAGTATGGACATTATAAATATTTGCAAACACTTGATCTCTAATGTTTGCACCAACTCTGTGTGGTTGGTCCTGTTATGATCCCCTTTTATGGAGGAGGATATAGGTAGAGAAGTTGCTCAAGGCCATACAGCTAGGAAGTAGCAGGGCAGGGACTTGAATCTGGGCTGTCTGACTCCAGACCCCACTGCTGCTGGTCCCACGTTTAACTTGGGTGTGTGTGTGGCTCCTCTGGGCTCCCTCCAGCATTCCTCAGGGGCCTTGGACCAGCCTGGGTCACTTCCTCAGAACTTCCCCGTCCAGATCCTCGGCCTCCTCCTCCCCCAGGGTCTCCGACTCCTCCTGCAAGTGTGGTCTTGGCAGGGACCTGCTGGGAAAGTCAGTGGTCACCAAGAGGCCACCAGTGATTCAGAGGTTCTAAGGAGGTCCTGGGCCCAGCTCCCTTCTGCTACCACCTGGGGTCGAGGCCTGCCTGGGAATGGAGGCCAGAGCCACCGGGCCCCAGCCCCAGCCCTATCGTGAACATTGGTCACACTGAGCTGGGACTACTGAGCTCAGACCTTTCCTAAGGTTCTGTGAGGGGGGAGGGGCAGAACACCTGAGATCCTCCCTTGGAGAGATTGACTGGAAGGGAGCCGTGGGATATGTCTTGAAGTTGTGTTTCTGTAGCAAGCTGTGTCTGCTTTGGTGGTGGGCTTATTTGGGGGTGAAGGAAGCAGCAGAGAGAGGGTCCCTGGAGCTCATAGGTTGTACTTCTGAGCAAGGAGAGGCAGGGAGGGGTCTGCCAGCCCCCACTCCCTCTGGTTGTCCCCTGGCCTGTGATTCCCTTTCCGACGTATTCTGAGTATCACCGCTGTCGTGAGCTCCCCGGGAGGACACACGTGGCCGCACACATGGCTGGGGTGTCGAGCCACGGCGAGTGTCAGTGGCCTGCAGGGCAAAACAGTGAAGTGGCAGGGCAGGGGACAGTTTGCCCGCTCCTGCTGAGGTGCTCAAGCATGGGAGTCTCCCTGGGCCTGGCTTCCCACCAGCTGGGCTCCTCGGGCACTGAGGTTTCTGAGGCTCAGCTTCCCCGCCTGTGCAGCAGTGAGAGCTTCCACTCTGAGGCTGTGAAGTCGCAGGCCGCGCTCACCTACATCACCACACTCAGTTCTCACGATGACCCTGCGAGGCCGGCGCTGCACCACCGTTCTGCAGACGTAAAGCTGAGCTTTGAGGGAGTGGGTGACAGACTGCCCCCTGCCCCCAGCATCAGCTACGCTGCGTTTATTTCCTCGTCTCGTTCTCCCACCAGACTCCAAGCTCCGTGGGGCAGGAAGAGCATCTAACCGACTCGACATTCCAGGGCCTGGCACAGAACCTGCCACGGATTCAGGGAGCAAAAATATTTTTAGAATTGTTGGCTCCAAATTCTGTGCTTTGTTTGTTCCATCAAGACATTAAACAGTATTAACTACAGTCATTTAATGATGTTTCCTCTGGGCCAGGCTTATGGTAGGTGTTCTATATACACGCTCTTATGAAACAGATATGATTAATAGCCCCGATTTACAGATGAAGAAGCAAAAACTCGGAAGAATGAAATAAATAATTTGTGTAAGTTCACGCAGCTAGTTAAGTGACAGTGCTGGGATTTGAGCCCAGATGTGTCTCACTTCCAAGCTAGTATTCTCTACAGGGAGAGGTTGCATGAGGTGGGCAAGCACAACGTCTCGGTCTCAGTTTATTTATCTGCGTAACAGGGACAATAGTGACCACCTCACGGGGCTTCTCAGGTGAGTACATGGGCTGATACACACAAGACTTCTGGCTCTGAAATAGCAGCGGTTTGTCCCTGTCACCATCTTTACATCACCCTCCTCCCTCCTGAGGCTGCATGAGGAGGAAATGGGCTCAGGTGGGTGCTCGGGCCCATCTTCATGTGACAACCAGACATCATTGTCCCTGCAGGGATGTAGCACTTGGCCCTGGGCATGTCCGGGCCCCAACAAGTGTCGCAGGATGGGGCGGGGGAGTGGAGGATAGAGCTAGGGCACACCCTGCCAGGTAGGGGGCATCCTTGAGGCTCTGGGTAGCCCAGAAGCACCTTACACCGCCAGGCTACAGCTGAGGGCTATGCCAGCCCCAGCAGTGACAGCAGCGTATCCATGGTGCACCTGGGCTTGGGCAACCTGGAGAAACGTCTGTGCCCCTGAGGGCTGGGAAAAGTTTGGGCCACTGCGGAGAAAGTTGTGGGCCGTGTGGGAGAAAGTTATGGCTGCTCAAACTTTTCTCACTCTGAGCTCATTGCTCTCTGTCCCTGAGGCCAGCTGAGTGATTGCCGCCAATTAGGCCATAATGACCTGGACCTTGGTGGCCTGAGAGGCTCCTGGGGGGACGCGGGCTCAGCAGGACACCTGGGGCCCAATTACAGCAGTCAGGGCCTGACGTCGGGTCCAGCTGCAGCCTGAGCCCCAAGGAGATCTGCCTGCCCCAGGTGCCCACTTTGCTCACCTGGCCAAACTTTTAATGAGTGGAAATGGCTACTTTCTCACTTGCTGGTTGCCCAGGGATGCCACCTGGGTCCTGCCTGCTCCTTCCTTAAAGAGCCAGAGCAATTTCTTGAGTATGGCTTGCTGCAGTGTAAACTGATCAATCAACAGCAGGTCATATGGGGTCTAGACACTGACCCACTGTGTGACCTGGGACTGAGCCCCAGGCCTCTCCAGGCTCCGGTTCTCAGGGATTCACGCCACAAGGTTGGTGTGAGGCTCAGATGAAATAACACAAACTGTAAAGTGCTGGTTACTTTTGAACAACCATTATTGTCCTTGAACAATCATATTGTCCTTAATCATTGTATTACATTAACCTGGTCAAGACCCTGACTCTGACCCTCACTTTTAGCTGAATTAGAGCCACCTCTGGCCTGGGTGCTCGGAGGCAGCAGGGTGGCCCTCCCTGCTCTGCTCCAGGCTGGGCCAGCCAAGCGCCCATGCTCTTTCTGGGTCTCTCTTGGCCCAACTTCCTTCACCCTCTCTCCTGCTCTGTTGCCTAGGCCTGCACACAGGCACCACCGAGAGTGTAAGAGCCCTGACGTTATCAAGCTCAACCCTTGCTGCACAGGTGGGTTCTTCCCAGGGAGAAGCAGGGCCTGAGCTGGAACTCCTGCCTTCTCTGGGGCTTAGTTACAATGGCCTTTGTGCGTAAGTGGCGCATTAGTGTCTTTGGCCTTCTGCATGGCCCTGTGAGGGGAGGCTGGCAGGCGTCCATCTGTCCACTCACTTCTTATGGCTGAGCTCGCAGACTCCAAAGCCAGACTGGCCGGGTGCACATCCTGGCCCCACTGTTTACCAGACACATCTCTGTGCCTCAGTTTCTTCAAATGGGAAAACACTAGTACTCATGTCAATGATTGTTGTATTAAATTAGTTAGAATCCACGTAAAATGTTTGGAACTGGGCTTAGTGCAGGCTCTCAGTAATTCGTATTAGCTATCTTTCTGATTATTATGATTCATTCATTCAGTCAGGACATTTGTTGAGCTCCTCTTACGGGCTGAGGTTGGTGGTGGTAGGACTTGGGGGTAAGGCGGTGAATGTGGGGGAGACTCACACATAAAGTTATAATCTCAGGACCAAGGCTGTGGCAGGCTGAGGTGGGGATAAGCCAGGGTACACAGCAGAGGGGCCTTGGCCCCACCTGAGCGTGAGGGAGGCACAGCCAGGAAGGCTTCCCAGAGGAGGCGGAAGTGGGGGGTGGGCATTGGGCCATGGTTTACTGAGCACTTAAGATGGGCTGGCCCCGGGCTAAGCGCTCTGTGTCTGTGATGTCAGCCCATCCTCACAGACCTGTGAGGGAGGTGATGGTTTCTTTATACTGAAAACAAACTGACAGTTAAGTTACTTGACTAAGGTCACCCAGCCAGAAACTGTGGGGCCAGGGTCCAATCCAGGGTTGTCTGACCCCAAATCTCGTCCCCTTCCTTCTCCCATGAGCGTGTTTGTGGTGGTAGGAATGACGGACAGACGGGGGTCCTAGGTAGAGGAGAGACACTCTCACAGAAGATTCTGGCTTTGCTGCTGAGGGCCCAGACTCGGGGTCCCCCCTTGCCCCTATGGCATTGAGCCGATACCACAGTGGTTACCAGCATGGACCCTGCCCTGGCTGCCAGGGTTCCAACCCACTTAGTATCAGCGTGATCTAGAGCAAGTCA
>CAUYRT010061780.1:0-62563 GCA_963574885.1 Lepilemur ruficaudatus | reverse complement strand
TTGGTAACAACACAAGGTGTTCAAACTGAAGGATTACATCCTTTGGACAGGTTTTATTCCCAGGATATCAAACCCCTTGGCCATGACAGCAGCTACTGCTTCACACAGCAGCATACGCCACATGTTCACCTTCAGTATTTTCCCAGTCTGTCGATCTTTCTCCACACAATAGCAGCTATCGTAGAACTCTGTGAAAGTAGTTGCCAGCTCATAAATATAATCACAAAGAGTGTGGAGAAATAAGTCATCTAAAATCTTTTGCACAATCTCAGGGAATCGTAAAATGCACCAGCCTAGTTTCCATTCCTTCTCATGGTCCAAAATGATCTTGGTCTCTTGAGCAGCTTTCTGGAGCATCTCTTCATCAATATTGGCTAGACGTGCAATAGACCTGATTCTCGTGAAGGCATACAACAAGTAAGCAGCTGTGTTTCCTCTGTCATCCAGCATCTTATCAAAGGAGAAGATGTAGTCATTCAACCGGCTATGGGAAAGGTCGGCGTATTTGATACAGCCATAAGCAACAGATGTCTGAGCAGCCTTCAATTCCTCTGCAGTTAAGACCTTGTCTCTTTCTTTTTCCTTCAATTTGTCCATGGATCGTTTTAATCCTTCTTCCAGAAGGTCTATGAGGCGCACTGTTTCACCTGAACGTGTTTTAAACTTCTTCTTGTCTTCCCCTAGCACCACACCAAGTGAAATTAACATGCTAATCTAGAGGACACTCTCTCAAAACCACAGCATAATGTCAGTAGCCCTCTAGTAATAAGATAAACTGCAAGGCAAAGGTTCCAGCAAGCCAAGCATCCAAACAAATGAAGTCTGAAAAAATGAAGCTTGAGGAAAGCAAAATATTTCAGATTAGCCTTAGTCGTGTTTACCTATTTAAGTAGCCGTCTGTAACGCCGTTGATATTTTCCAGTTTCTGAAACAGTCCGAATACCTCATTCTGTAAATAGCAATACTTTTCAGAACCTCTGAAGTTGGCAAGCATATCTTTAAGCTGGTTGAGAACTTCAGCAATTCCCTGCGAATCATTCTGCACGCTCTGTCAAAAAAGCAAAGTTCTTTTGATTTAGTTGTCAATCTTTTTTTTACTTTATTTTTTATTGTAGACTTTTAAGGTATACGACATGCTGTTTTGATATATATATATACATACACACACACAGTGAAATGATTACTACAGGTAAGCAAATTAACTTTCCATAGTTATATTTTTTTAATATGTGTGTTAAGAGCACCTAAGACCTACTCTGAGCAAATTTTCAATACACTACAACATTATTGCCTATAATACCTCCCGTTGTACACTAGCACTCTAGACTTATTCATCCTACGTAACTGTAAGCTTGTACTGTTTGATTTACCATTTCCCCATTGCCTTCTCCTTTCTGCCCCCTGGTAACCACAGTTCTACTCTGTTTCTACGTACTAGACTTTTTTCTTAGCTCCTGCATACAAGTGAGATCATGCTGCATTTGTCTTTCTGTGTCTGGCTTCTTTCACTTAGCATAATGTCCTCTAGGTTCAAGCATGTTTTTGTAAATAGCAGTATCTTCTTTTTTAAGGCTGAATAATATTCCATTGCAATATTGTAATATTGCATTACAGTCACACAGTCAGGCGCCCTATAATGATGTTTCAGTCAACAATGAACTGCATATACGATGGTGGTCCCGTAAAATTGTTAATACCGTATTTTTATTGTATCTGTTCTATGTTGAGATATGTTTAGGTACACAAATATTCATTGTGTTGTAACTGCCTACAGTATTCTGTACAGTAACATGCTGTACAGGTTTGTAGCCTAGGTGTGCAGCAGGCTACGCTATCTAGGTTTGTGTAAGTGTACTCTATGATGTCTGCACAATGGCAAAACTGCCTAAAGACACATTTCTCGGAACATATCCCTGTCACTAAGCAACACATTGCTGTACACCATCATTTGGCGCACCATGATCACACAGAAGTTAACACTCTGCATTGATCATTTTTGCCCTTTAAAAGTCCACTAAATGTAAAGAATTCGAGAAAGAGAGTTGACTTTTCATCTATTTCTTCAGCATGGCCTTTTAGCACTGTGTAAATGTGGCCTTCTTACTTAGAATATACATATCTTGGACATTTCAATGCAGATCCCAGGCTCGGCTGAGCAGAAAATATCACTGAGTTAAGAGTTGACACACCTGGGCTATAGTGACAGTTCTATCTATGGCTTTGAGATCTTAGCTCACCAACCAAATCTCTTCATGTCAGAGTTCTGTCTGTCCATAAATAAAGATAATCTCATCTGTTTAGCCCTTGCCACAGGTTGCTCTACATAAAAAGCCAAATTAATGTTTGTGAAAACTTTTGAGATGGACTGTAGCCTGATTCAGCAACCCACAAACTTAATAGCAAAAATGGTTTAGCCCCCAACCTAATAACCTTCTACAAATTTAGAAACACAGGAAAGAAAAAAGGCAATCCTACCAGAACCCTGTCTTGAAAAGCAGTGTTTCTTGCCTATGAACATTTAAACCAGGAGGGTTTTTTATTTGTTTGCAGATAAATATAAATGCACAGGGAAATCAGGCAAAATACTCATGTTCACCCACCTTGAGCTCATTTATTTTCAGTGTGATGTGGTGTGTAGAGCCCTGGTCTGCTAGAAGGAGGTTTTTTAGAGACATCCTGCCCTCACAGTGCTCCATCTGCCTGCGAATCTTCTGCAGTTCTATCAGCATCCACGTTTCCTGCTTGTCATTTTCTCTGTTGGTTTCGATTACTTTATTATGGTTGACATCTTGGCAGGTACCAAGATGAGTGATTTCAGTTGTGGTTACTAGAAAAAGAAGTGAGGGCCACAAAAATCAGAATTCCTAGCTAGCAAGGTGCTAGGCCTCAAAAGGCATCCTTACTGGATAAAATCATACCTACTTCCTTTGATTTGATTCTGAAAATTTAGGGCGTAAATGACTTTGGATGTATCTCTTTCAAAGAAATGGTTCTGAAACTAGTTTTACATAAGCTACTTTCTCTTTTAAATTGCATACGTAGTTGATACAAAGAAAAAGGTGTCCCAAGCTCACCTGTCTGGTGCTGGGGGTGGCCAGGAAGCTGAATGACCAGGGTCTGGTAATGCTTCTGGGCATCAGTGAACTGTGACTGTATTTTCCGCTTGTCATCATCTCCAAACATCTCCGAGCCTTGGCTATTTCTGATAAACTCTTGGTAATGTAACTCAAGGTCCTGTATTGTCTTCAGGTAATCTTCCTGCCGCATCGTTTTCAGCTGGAAGCAAACCAAGCAGAAGTTACTTGAGAATTATTATGACCTACCCCATGTGATGCAGAAGAGTTGGCCAAAAAATGTCCCTGCTAGATGGGGCTCAAGGCAACACTCATCAGAGGCCCATTATGATATAAAAGGTCTGCAGGTTTAGACGTTACTCTCAAGAACCAGAGCAGTAGGATGCCGATTGTTTCTTCCTACAGAATTTTTTTCTTCAAATGAAATACTACTCAGAAGCCCCAAATATAGAGCAGAGCACAACAAAGCAGCTCTGACTGCACAAAGAAAAGGGGTTGGAGGACCCCAAAACTTACTTATCCTGTGCCCTTCTCCTCACCTCCATCCCTACCACCCCTAAAGGACCCACACACACCCCTAGGATTCTTCAGACCATAATTTGAAAACCACTGATTTAGTGTAACTAATGCTTTCGGTGCTTGGCTAAGAATTCCATCCCACCTTTTACCCCTGTGATACCCAGTTAATCATTTATGACCTAACTGTCCATTACATCTAAGGAGAATCTTACAGGACCCATGCCTTTTCCACAGGTACTTCTGGCTTCTAAGGCCACTTGAATTAGTATAACCTCTTCGTCTCATAACCAGCCATGTGCTAATTCTTCCCGTTCTCCCCTCTGGGCCGACCAAACCCTCTAAGGAAGGCTAAGCTGACTCCCGTGACAGTACAAAAGCATTAGCTGCACAGCTATAGTCTAACTGGTGGGAACGAGCACAACCTCTGGGCAGCCTGAGTGGTTCCGAGGATGTACCTTGGCGATAGTCATGGCTCTGATTTTCTCAATGTCGATCATGCAGTAATGCCAGGACACCAGGCTCTTCATGTTGATGTAGAGCTGGTTCCACAGAGCCAAGATGGCTTCGTAGTATTGCTCAATCCTAGGAGGCACAAAGGGAAAACATGCTAAAGTCAAGACTTTGAAACTTCATCCCACCTGGGGAACCTGGACATGCTTACACAACTGCAGAACAACTATTAATACAACAATCACTCAAAGCGTCACTGGTATCTGTATAATTTTCGAAACAGTCAACATTTCAATGGATTTGGATTCATTTCCTCCCCCAAAAGTACGTTCTCAATTTATCTATGGAACATTATTGGCTGAAATACACACTACAATATTTTGTTGTCCTCTTGTTTGTCAGCCAACATTTAACCGGCAGAGGTCTGACGCAGGATGGCAGGTGCCGTGCACGGTGACGACCTCCCAAGCTTGGTCTCGCGCGTGCAGGAGCTCGTTATACTACTCTCCCTGTTGTGTGTGTGGCTGAAGATTTCCATACTAAAAGGTTTAAAAGAATCTGCCGTGGACAATCTGTAAATGAATGCTCTACCTATTGATGAACACATATTGATATTAAAGGCATTTTATAATTGTGGCTACATGTAAAATGACTGATTTTCTAAGAAGAAGAACCTTAAAACAACACCTTCAAAGTGTGTGACAAGTATTAGTCACTCCAGCCCTCCTACACAGTCAGACGTTTCTTTTTATCCTCTAATAAGGATAGTCTCTTCAACATAACATTGCAAGATAAAGTGAAAGTGACTGTCGCAAGGTTCCTTTTTTGAGGCGGTGATTATTGCAAGGAACCGTGTGTCTAAGCTTCTTGTATAAGCACTTGTCCCCTTTCTCCCCACTCGCATTCGTGCCTCGGCTGTTAGGAACTTACTTGCCGGAGAGGTCCACGGCCAGTGGATTTGGAGGAGGAATAATCAGCCCAACGGAGGGAACGAGCATGTCAACGCCTCCTGGGCCTGTCACGTACCACTTGCTGCGCTCAGTGTTGTCCTTCAGGATGCACTCGTCCCCTTTGTGCACAATTTTCTGTAAGGCAGAAAAGTGTAAAGTGGTCTCACTTTATTCGTAAGTATATGTTTTTATCTTTTTTCTCAAAGACAGAGATGAAAACATGCAAATGGTTAAAGCTTTTATCTTATTTTTCCCCCTAAATGAAGCAGATCATACACAACCCAACAATACTGATGCTGTCAATAATACACGGGAGCCTAAGAGGTATCTATAAAGTGAGCTACCTTTTAAGTGAACTGGGGGAAGTGACTTTTCAAAGATAGCCTGCGGAATCCACAATACAAATCCTTTTGTGAAGCAAAAGCTCACAGCATCATTTTCCTATTTTTGTGAATTCACTTTTGCATATTAGACTTCAATATAAAGTGCCACTTGTCTCATTCATTTGCTGTTAAAATTTAAAAATTAAAATTAAAAAAATTCTGTTAACAGTCTCCAGAGAAATAATTCTCTAAATGAACTCCAGCATCTAAAAGCTTCTCTTCTAAACTGACTCCAGCATCTACATAGCTTCTTAAAATGACTACCTAAAATATGACAATATCCTACCTAGCAAACGTAACAATCTTGATTTTTATGTATTTCAATCTCCATTTCAACTTACTTCTTCCTTCTCCTTACTACAAAAGTTCTTAACGTATTTCCACATGGTAAACTCTGTTTAATAAAGTTTATCTAACCAACTAATCACGTTTTATATTTGTTAAATCCTACATCATTTTATAATAAAAAATAGAGCTGTGGGAATCATATAATTACTAAAAACAAATAATTTTCCTACATAAATGCTTATATTTACCAGCAAGCCTGAAGAATTGACATGCTACTCACTTACCACATGAAATTTACAATGACATTCACTTCATATGCAGCTTAATAGTGTCATTTCTCATTTCTTTAGTCAGAAATTTAAAGATGAGAGTGATCACAGATAAATAAGTTTTAAATATTGGAAGAAGTATTAAGCTCTAAATAGAATTTTTTAAAGTTCTAAAAATAACCATTGTCCTAATTATTGACAATTATGATTCAGAACAGAATTGCTACATTTGTTCAACAGCTTGCTTCTTTATATATAAAAGAAAAGACACATTGGACTATGATGATTATTGAAACCTAGATTAAGTTTTGTTCTCTTGATTAACAAAAATCCAATGTAAAGAAAGGGAAAACTTTTGTATCATTCTGAATGGTGGAGTACACACCTGGTCCTGTTTGTAGTCGCACAGAGCCCTGAGGATAATGGGTTTATTGCTTCTGTAGTCCGGGTTACGTGGCTTCAGCTGTACAATCTTCTTGGATTTGTTTACCAAGTTCTGCACCTGACGCTTGTATTCAAGGATTTTCTCTCGTTCTTTCTGAAATTGCAAATAAAATCATACTTTAATATAGATACCCCATGAATTTTAGAGGTGATCTTCAAATGGCATTAATGTAGCTACGATGACATTACAAATTAAATCACTATAGTTGCATTCACTATAAAAAGCCACAAATTCGTCAGCACGAAATCTAAGAACGTTTCACAGTAAGACTCTCCAGAAGCTGCATAGCCATGAAGTAGGTGGACAGGAAAGAATATCCTTGTGTGAAAGGGCTATGTTGATAAAATTTAACGTGTGCTTTCCCTAAGGAATTATCATGTTAAGTGTTCTCTCTGTTTTGTGCCAAGCAAATTACTCAGACACCAAAAGTAACTCTCAACAGTAGTGAGCATGTCAAGAAATTCATTTTGAGAAAAGCCACCCAAAGATGCACAAAACGCTTGCATGGGCTCTGGTTGTGCTTGTATAATAATCTAACCAGCAGCATGAGCTGCGTCCAGGGGTGCACTTTATCTCCCATGCCAGGTGCAGCTGCTGACATTCTAGGTCTGAGACACTACCTCCAGCTCCTTGATCTGTTCCAGCAGGTGCTGCAGGGGCATGTTCTTGTCACAGGGGTACTTCTTCCTGATGGAGTCTTGAAGCCCCTTCAGGTACGCTTCAGTCGATTGGGCCTCTTCAAAAAACTGTTAAGGATGAGAGTGACCCCAAGCCAATGAGAAGCAACTCCATAAGCAATTTCATCTAGTAGTTGTGTTTCAAGGACTGTCCTCCCTAAGCCTCTCTTTGCTAGACGGTTAAAGGAAAAGAAAGAGCAGAAGGTATTTATGTAGGTGACAGCAGAAAACCATTTGAGTGACTAGTGGCCAGGTTATAAATCTATGCTCTTCTACACTAAAAACCAGTAAAGAGGATTTATGCAATATTTTTAAGATTATTTTCAGTGCTTTTTAAGATATAATCAAAAGATATGGTATTACAACATAAAAGACAATGAAATTATTACTAAGTATAAAAACCTGAAAGTAGGCAGCATTTTCTTTGAGGTGAACATCAATGCATTTGGTGATCTGAAGAATCCAACTCCACTGTGTTTGCAGAGTGTCCATATAGGCCTGAAATGAGAACATGCCTGCTGTATTGGCCCCGCTCTTGCTGTCTTGGATATGTGAGCCTGAAGGAAAGCTAATAAACAGTTTTTATCTAATTCTAAGTCAGGCAAATTGTTTTCATTCTCAATTACAAAGAGAATGAGTTCTCTCCCACCAGAGAACTGTTCAGATGGTCAAAATTAAATTTTAAAATCAGTTTCATGAATAGACACAATTAGCAGTATTAGTCAAAGTATACATTATTCAAATAGCAGAGCTACTGACCAATCAGGGATAACCCTGGAGCGTGGTGCAGTATCAAGCTCTGTCCCTGGACAGTTGCTGGATCATGGGGAGGGGCAAGGCATCCAGGCTAAGGGCTTGGAGGTGCTTAAAGCAGCGATTCTTACCAACTGATACACAAGTTTCAATTTTTTAAACAACCAGTATGGCCCTATCAGTGTTACCAACTCATGTCATCCTTGAGCACAGCCCATAGATGGCAGCCCAGGGCAGAGGGTCAGCAATCTATAGCCTAAAGGCCACATCAGGCCCACTTCCTGCCCTTGTAAGGGAAGTTTTATTGGAATACAGCCATATTCATTCATTTACATATCGTCTATGGCTGCTTTTGCATTACAATGGCAGAGCCACGTAATTACGACAGAGACCAATGACCCACAAGTATAAAACATCGGTCCTTTTCTGAAAAAGTTTGCCAACCCCTGACGTAGGGTATTGATCCTGAAATAGAAAATAAAGTTAGCATAGCTTCATGATGGATAAGAATCATTCGTTTGTATAGTCTTACTTTATGAAAAGTTTCCCTTTTTTCCTAACAAAAATATAAACCTCAGAAAGTCTACCTCAATTTTGTCTGAGGCTGGATGCTGATTGAGGACAAGTTGGTCACTTTCTTGCTTAAGCTTATTGAGCTCTTTTTCCTTAACTTCCAGTTGACTCATGCGTATCTGTGAATGGAAAAATCAATCAATCACTAAGTCCCCACTAAGCTTCCATCACTCCCACAGCATTTAAAGGAAGTTAAATACAAAACTGCACTTTGAAAAGGAACAATGCCAAAGGATCATGCCATGTTTTCCTCAAGAATCATAGCATTTTTTTAAGGCTGGAAAGAATGTCTAATACAGGACAGAATGTGGCTGAGGTCAGAGCAGTGACGTGGCTTGTCCAAGAACACACAGGAAGAGAGACAGAGCTACTACGATTGATGCGGAGGTTTTCTAAGTCCAGGTTTCAATCCACCCTACTACAGTGCCACACACCCTGGGTTATCTGAATGAACCAATTCTTACCCTGTCTGAACAAATTACTGTCTTCTGGGATATTAAACAACATATAGCCCCTCTGAACTCACTGGCAAGTGTTTAGGAAGGGTTTCCCATGACCATTTCCCTGAAGCTGAATTGCAAGTGGCTGACTAATTACTGAAAGGCCCCCGCATCCCTCCAAGGCAACCGCCTTGAGGCCAGCACCTACACCGTCTGCAACTACATGGGAGCAACTACATGGGGAGCTTACGGAGAAGGCCTCCTGCTTCTGGGCGATGTTGGTGTTCTTGTCGCTCCAGTCATACAGCAGCTCCTCCTCCTCACAGTCATTGATCCACATGATCTCCCGGGACGTGGCCTGGATGATATTCTGCAGCTGTCGCAGGTGATCCATTCTGTCAAAGGATGCTTTCTGCACAGTAAGTTCAAAATCAGCATTAGAATAACAATATGCAGGTGAATGGTGTTCTCTGCAGATCTCATAGATTAACCCCTCCCCCCCCCAAAAAAATCACAAAAATAGGAAAAATATTAATCTTGTGTATTCACTGACCACTTGGTTTGGGCAAAAGATCCATCCAAATTTGCAGTGAACAAGACAGCAATTTTAGATGGAGTGGAACAGCCTATATGCAAAGGATCATGATTCATATACTGATGTTTGGGTTCAATAATTAGGGTTTTTTAACAATTTTTTTAAAGCCTGGTCAAATGAAGCAGTGGGAGTGGAGAAGGAACAAAGCAATCTGTAACTGGTTGTGATCAATTAGTTATAAACGCCACTGCACTTGGACCAACCAACAATATTTTTTATTCTTCTAAATAAGGTCAGTTCACAAGTGGCAAAGATTTATTGCTTTAACTGCAAGTATTTAACGAGTGCCATTTATGTGATACAACTTGAAAACAACACACAAACACACTTCCAGGGCTGTTACGTTACCACACTTTCCAGGGTCCTTATGCCAAGCAGGTGCCTCACCCCCAGGAGGTGCTATTTATGGCACTGAATTGAGTTAAGAACAATGGAGCCTTTGTGCACTTCAGAAATAAACTGACTTACTAGCAAGTTTTCATATTCCTCCTCCAACTGGTAGATCGCAGACTTCTCACGCTAGAAGATGAGAAAAAAAGCAGGTAATTCTTTAATTCCCCTTGTAGATTTGTATAGCAAGAGCAGCCCTTCTAAACCTCCTTTTTGTCAGATACTGGCCTCAGATCCCTCAGTAGGAAGAAGTATCTGCTCTGTGAGATTTTTTTACCCCCCAGGGACCTTTTCTCAGGTGGTTTGAAGGCAAACCCTTGCTGGCCTGGTAGTGCCATCTACACAAAGGTAAGGCTTGAACACAGTCACTTAAAGACTCAACTTGCTACAAATTTTTTTTTTAAAGTTTAGAAATATGACTTAGGATTCCCTAGATATTAAAGAAATAGGAAGAAAGTTGGTCAGGTACTCAGGTGGACCAAAAAAAAAAAAAGTGCTGGAAGAAGAAGGAGGAGCAGTAGCTTTGGTCTAAGTAAAAAAGTTAGTGATTTGAAAGTGTAGAGCTCTGGGGGGAAACCAAGCACTTAAGGTCAGATTAATATTTTATGCTATAATTCTCAACCCAGCTTTGAGTCTGACTTTTTTTCAGCATAGTAGGGGCATCAGGATGAGACCTGATTTCCTTCAGTAGAAATACATTTTAATTACCACCTAGGAATGGATTCATTAACGACACAGACTACTGCATATGATTGTTGCACTTTCTCTATCAGAAGAGATGCTCTGCTTTCTGCAGAAATGAACTACCATTTCCAAAGATATTTATTTACAAACTGCAAACGAATGAGTGTTTGCACACCCTCGGCCTTCTGTTTAACTCCTCCTCAAGGGTTAATACAATCTCTAGGAGGGCTATCCAATTCCACTTACCCATTTATAAAATGGGATCTTATAAAATTTCCAGTCTCTCGGGAAAAAAATTGTAGCCTAATGTTCCAGACCAAATTGCCTAGGATTTAACTGCAATTAAATTGTAATTACACAGTCCTTCACAGTACGCTTTTTTAAAACTCTAAAAGGTAACACTGAAAAGTACCAGGTCGGCTTTAATTTTGTCCAGTTGCCAACGATAGTCCCCGATGGCATTGTGGATGCTCCTGTGGCTGTTGATGTGCTGCTCCACCGAGGCCAGGTCCACACCCCAGGCCACCATCTCCATCTCTGCCTGCGGAGGAACAGGGAAAGAGAGGTGCCCTTTGTTTTCGCGCCTTTGCATCTGATTCACTTATGTACACATCAGGGGTCCAAAAGCACCAAGACACATAACCTAAGATCACGTCCTTTGAAGAAAAAGAAATCTATGTGTGCAAGTGCAGGTGAGCATGCATACAGATGTTAGTATGTGTGCACACATATGTATGATACAATGATGTTATAAAATACCCATAGACCTTTATTCAATCATTTTTAAATGTGCATCAAAAATTGTTAAGCACAATCATGCACTGTTTCCCAAGCTAAACAGCTAACCCAAAAGTATCTTTCATTGTTTATTTCTTTACACTGTTTTAATAAATGTAATTGTTGGCTCTTTTAAATCCAGTTTTTACCTTTCCCTTTCAGGATGCAACGCTCTCCATGGCCCATTTCAAAGGGAAGTTACTATACATACTCAAGGTCTTAATGTTGGCAATATTAAGATTGTGAATTTACATTAGTTTTTTTAAAAAATTAAATCTGACTAAATTTATTTGAGACTCAAATCTAAGAATGTCACACAGTAACAATCAAACACGTTGTTCCCCAAGTTTCGCTCTGGGGCATGTCCATTATGTCATCCCTCTTTTGCATGAGTACATGTAAATTTCCAAATCACCTGTGTCATCGCTTGGACATGCCAAGGGCAAGCATTCCAGTCGGGGATTGCAACAAGAACATAATACACATTGTTCTAAGCCACAGCCATGTTCTAATATACTGGGCAGGGCTCCAGAAAGGGAGGCCATTTCAGAGTCACAACGACTGGAAGTTATCCGGGACTTTGGCCCTCCTTTCCTGCAGCTGTCTGGGCTTTAAAACAGAAACAGCCAGGTGTGTGCACCGGGGAGTTAGCGAGATGACCAGGCTCCAGGCAGGCCTTTCATTACCAGCCAGGTGTATAGTATCTGACACACAGATCAAGGCTACAAAACAAAGCCTGGCAGCAGATGCAGGCTGGCCTCCTGATTGTGCTGCTGCGGCAACAGCTCCCTTATCAGCTGGGTCCTGCAGCCTGGTCTCCTGGGAGTAAGGCAAAGCATGCAGACCACAAATGGGGGAAGAAGAGACAAGAGAAAAGGAGCCAATCCCAGAGCAAAGCTGCAGCAGGTGACCTAACATCTTTTAGTTTGTTTGAAACGTGAGGGCCGCCTGCCTGATCTGAAAAGCATTGCTTGTCAATTGCTTCTGTTAGAAAATGACTTAAAACTGAGTTCCTGTGATAATGCCTTTTTCCAAAATTTAAAAATTGAGCCTTTGCTACAAAGTATTCTTAAAAAGCTATGCCTAATATGAACTTAGAAAATGACAAATTATGGGCTGTCATTTTATATAACCATCACAGTAACTAAGAAAACATTATGGGATATGATGTTTCATAACTGATTTGGTTCAAAGGCTGTTTCGCCTACCATCATGGATCACTAAGGTGTAGTTTAAGACCCATGAACTCTGCCTGGCCCTCCTCTGACCCCTCCAACTCCACAAGGGCTGGAGCTCCATCTCTCCCCCACTCCCAACTAAGCAAGACTTTATTACAGCTCTCACGTGGCAATTAATCACACACTGACCTAGACTAAAATTTAGCATTTGGGTGTATGTATCTTGTTTCCTTCAATAATCTCACTTTCAAAACTATGGATAATAATTTTTGAACCCTCAGTTTCTGGTACAATGCCAATGTACATAAAATCCTCAAACCATGTGTGTTCAAAGATTAGAAGGGAATTTGAAAGCACACAAATAGGCTTGTATTTAGGTTTCTGGGATTTTAACTGAATTTTCTCCTCTGTAAGTCCTACCTTCTGTGATCACAGCCTTTATAATAAATGGGAGAAAAAGTTAATGGAATCAGTGAGTGAGCGAATGAACGAATGTCACAAAATTCCTCACCATCTAGGCAAAAACACACCCCAAAATTTTAAAGTAGTTGAGACATTTTAGAACCCCTGCTAAACTGATCCAATGACAACTAATCAAACCAAGCTTTCTTACAACCACGACTGCATTGTGTAACAATCTCTCCACAACTTATCATTCTAACACGTCCATCTTCTCATGGGAAGGATGGCTCATTAGTAGCAGGTTTTCATTATAAAATTCCCATCTACGTGATTATGGCATATTTCGACTGCCACCTGTTCATTATAGGACATAATTACTACATAAAACAACAAAACAATAATTAGCATTGAAAAATACTTTGTAGAGACTCCAGTTCTAGGGAAAAGATCATCATATACTTCTGCCATTATTTCACTTCACTCCCACACCAGTGACATGATGGTTGCACAAGACAACTGACACTTCAAAAGCATAAGATAAGCAACCAATGAGCCCAAACCAGAATGTCCAGTTTGACTGTTTCCAGCTTCTCCAATTTGTTAACATTTTAAATGAACCGCCACAACTTGCTTTTTTTCCAGTACCTATCAGTAATACAGATAAGGTCAGTTGCCACTGGAGTAGAAAAATGAAGTTATTTAGCACAGGAAGTCCCACAACAGATTTTCCAGTTGTGAACAGTAAGAACTGGATATTCAAAGTCCACGAATTAAATTATATCTCTTAAATATTACCTGTGTGATAAAGTATGACTATAAAGGAATGAGGCTAATTCCCTAAGCCACATGGAAACAAAAAACTAGCTGAAATTTCACTTATTTCACAACAGAAGACCACTTTCAAATTGTATAGGAGGAAAATTCTGAAAAGAGCAAGCTGTCGTCGCCACCTGCGGTCCAGAACACCACCTGTGAACAGAATACAGGGGCTGACCCTGTCATGCTGTATGCACCTGGCCTCCACAGGTTTGGGGTGTCGTCTTACCTTCTGCTGCCTCATCCACCCCAGACATTCACTGGTGACGCGCTTGGTGAATTCATCCCACCCAGAGCCACTCTGACAAGTATATCCTCCACCACCCTTGGAGCTGGCCCTCCGGACTCGAGGGACGCTGATGGCTTTATAAAGGGCTCGCATCTGCTCTTGGAGCTGAAGTAGTCTGAAAAGAAAGAAAAACAATGATTCCATTGCAGGAAGGCAGCCTATGAAAACAAATTCTGGGCAAATTTTCCCTTTGCTGAATCTCCCTTATGTCAATACAGAGGCCACAAGTGTCTTACGGTATTTGAAGATTTTCTTCTTTATCCCATGACCTGAATCTTGATCATACACAAAAAAATTAAATCTTAGGAAAAGGCCCAAAGCCTGAAACATCATGGAAAGTGTGATTGGCTTTGCCTAACCTGGTAGCACCTTTTACTCTCTTGTGACTTTAGTTTTGGGGATTTTCCTTACCCTGGACCCTAGGAGGCAGGAAAGTAAATTCAGACTACACCTTTCTGCTTTAAAGTCTTCGCTTCTGACTCTAAGGTCTCATTGTTTAATTTTTTAAACTAAGCTTGACTTGCTATTAAACTCTTAAGAAGCCAAGCGCTGTGCCAAAGGCCTTTGCTGCCCTCTAAATGGAGGTACAGTTAACATCTCATAACGAACTGGCCGGTCAGTATCAGAGATACATAAAGCTGCACAACACCACGTAAGCGAGCCTTTCCTTGGGAACATCAGGGCTGCCTTCAGAGGCAGGCCTGGGTCATGGCACTGAGTGTAACGGTATCCTTCTACCCACGCTGTGGGCAGTACCTTTTCTGGTAAGCGTCACAGGGCTGGCCCATCTGCCGCATCTCTCTGATCAAGCTGTCAGCGATTTCCATGTGATCGTTCGCCTGGGCAAAATATTCATCCAGTTCTCTACTCCGAGCCAGCTGTATTCCATCTCCATACTTCAATTCCTAAAAGAAAGAAGTCACTTGAAGAAAAACACACAATACCGGGAAAAAAAGCTTCATGTGCACTAATGGAAGCAAAAGCTTCTACTGTAACACAGCAAATATTTTAAGTTCCCCCATCTCGATGCAAACGATTTCTAACTGAAAAATCATTAATTTGAGACAAGAAGGTAAACAGACGGAGATTCGTGAACTAAAAGTTGTAGACTATCTTTTATATTTTCACTTGGCTTTTAAAAGACTATTTACAGAATGCTAATCTTTTCCTTGCTCCAATATTTTAAATGTGATCTTTAATATTCACACACAACTCCCATCTAATGGTAATTTCACTGTGATAAGGACACTGTAACACTATACTAGATAGGGCTTTGTGCACACAAAACGAGCTTCACCTGTACCCTACGGGAACATAACTTTAGTTCTTTTTTTTTTTTTTTTGAGACAGAGTCTCACTCTGTTGCCCTGGCTCTGCCGTGGCATCAGCCTAGCTCACAGCAACCTCCAACTCCTGGGCTCAAGCGATCTTCCTGCCTCAGCCTCCTGAGTAGCTGGGACTACAGGCGTGTGCCACCACGCCTGGCTAATTTTTCTATTTTTAGTAGAGACGGAGGTCTCACTCTTGCTGAGGCTGGTCTCAAATTCCTGAGTGTAAGTGAACCTCCCACCTTGGCCTCCCAGAGTGCTAGGGTTACAGGCATGAGCCACTGCACCCAGCCCATAACTTTAGTTCTTAAAAAGAAAGCTGTCTGGTTAATTGTGCTGGGCCATTCAATGTCCTGGTTTTGATGATGCACTACAGTCATGTGAGATGGCACCACTGGGAGAAGCAGGGTGCTGGGTACAGATTGCTCTGTACTGTTTTTGCAACTTTTTGTGAGTCTATAATTATTTCAAAATAAAGCTTTTTAGAAAAGAAAATTAGAAAGCGTCCTCTCTGCTTCAGTGCCACTTACGAGCTTTCTCTAGAATTTTACATTTGCTGTTTTCATTCAGCTTCGGCCAAATGAACCTCATTTCTCTAAAAAGAAATGTTAGCAAATACACTATTTCCCTAACATGTTTTCATTGCACTTTGATACATAATAGCAAAAATAAACTGAGAACATGATGCCATGTAAATTTTTAGCATCCACAGTCACTACACACCACGTCCAGGGCTGGTGTGAGGAGGTGTTCCATATGAAGTCACTGGTGCCTCCTGTTTAGCTTTATGCAAACAACTCAAGGCACTCTGTTGAACATTTAGAGGAAAAGGTTTCAAATCAGATACTTGAAATAACCAGAACTGGAATCAAGTTAGTTTGCTGAGTCCCAAAATATCTTTGTACATTGACTAAAATGACATTATTTTTTAACTGGATGAAATAAGCCAGAACTATAAACCACACAATATAAATTAAGAATCAGAATATTAACATAGTCTCCAAACAGAACCCATAAATAAATTCACTTGGCTAAGATCTCTCTTTCAAATATAGATTACTTAACAGGGGTACTTGGGATGAGGCGGATTCCAGACGTAACCCCGACATTAACGTTAGCATCAGGGAGCCTGGAACTCAGTTCCTTTGCTGAAAACGTAAAATAACCCAGCAAAGGGACAGAAAAGGTGGCTACAGCCCCACCATTCTCTCCTCTGTTTGTAGCAAACTCTGAGCAAAGGTGAATGCTACAGTGTTTTAAAATGAAAACTTTACATAGCAAATATCATGGGATCCATGATTTCTAATCCTGACTCAATGAGATCCTAAGATATCTCAGTTATCTCAAGAAATATCATGAGCTTCTCACAAATGTCAACATTTTCTCTCAATTTTCAATTGCTTATTTTTCCGTATTTTTACGTTTCTCAAATAGTTATTCTCCCAACATGGTCATTGTCCTTGAAAAAAAGTCTTATTATTAATAAATGAATAGTGTGCATGACAATCCATCCCAATCCAAGGACAGAAACACATCAGGTTGCACTTCAAAGAAGAGAAAGTATTACAAAGTCACATAAATAACAGGAGGTTGCTGCAATTCCAAAAGGGTGGAAATTTGTAGTGTAAACATTTGTCAGGGGTAAAAAAAAAAACCCATGTTTGGCTGGATGTGGTGGCTCATGCCTGTAATCCCAGCATTTTGGGAGGATGAGACAGGAAGATTGCGAGAAGCCAGGAGTTCAAGACCACCCTGGGCAATATAGCTGAGGGAAAAATACAAGGTCCCCACCACTGGCTTTTAATATTTAACAGATCTCATGCAGGTGTCTTTTGAACTTAGAGATATAGATCAAAATAAAAAAGCTGAAAGAAATACAAAGCACAAAAGATATTCTTAAGTAGCTCCTTTTGCATACATGGTCATAGGTTTTAAGACCAGTTTGAACTGTTTTAAGCTGCCTTAGTTCCTTTAGTACCCTTTAGTTAATTGCAGTACTAAAGTCCACGCCTAACGGGAAGTATTGTGCATGCTCAGCCTGTATTCTACGTAAACATACAATGAGGCAGAGGGAGAGCTCTGCCTCACTTGCCAGAAAGAAATTTAAGGCTCCACAAACAAGCAGGCAGTGTAGATTTTACTCTCCGGAGAACTCCTGCTGCACCCAGGAGTGAGAGCCCTGTGTAAGCAACCTCTAATAAACTCATCTAACCCATCAAGCTGGATTGGTCTGGGTCATTTCTTTGGTCTCTCGGCACCATCTCAGTTTGGAGGGTGGTTTTTCTATTACATCCTGGGATTTTCCCAACACAGTAGTGGAACCTCGTCTCCACAAAAAAAATTTCTTAAATAGATGGGTATGGTTGTCACACACCTGTAGTCCTACCTACTTGTGAGGCTGAGGTGGGAGGATCCCTTGAGGCCAGAAGTTCAAGGCTGCAGTGAGCTATGATAGTGCCACTGCATTCCAGCCTAGGCGACAGAGCGAGACCCTGTCTCTTAAATAAATAAAAATAAACCTGTGTTTGAACACTGATTTCCCTTGTTAAACCAACATTACAAATAGCTTAAGAAGAGACACATTCCTCTCTAGTCTGTTGTGAAAAAGACCATCTCCAAAACACCAAGTATGTGAAAGAGGTCAGTGAACAGGGATGTACAGCTTAGGCTTAGGATGGTGGAAGCTAACTAGGAACACACGCAGGTGTGGACGGCACTTTGGAGAGCAAGGAGAAGAAAGCTTACGGGCTGCACAATCAGCTCAGCTCGCATCAGACAGTCTGAACAGTTCTGCAGAAGTTCCTGGATGGTGTTCTGGTTCTGGTGCCTGGACATCGTACCAGTTTGACTAAGGAGGCAAACACAAAGAAGCCAAACATGAAGTAACTTTTTTCAATTCTGAAATAATTTCAATCTTTCAGAAACGTTGCAAAAATAGGACTAAAACACTCCTGTGAGACGCTTCACCCAGATTTCCCAATTGCCAACATTTTGCCGTCTCCTCTAGTCCCCTTTCCCCCCTCCATATATGGGTGTGTGTTTATTTACGTGTGTACATATACATATATTACTTTTTTGTCTGAACAATTTAACAATAATCATGCCCTTTTACCCCCAAATATTTCAGCATACATTTCCTAAGAATAAAGACATTCACTTATATAACCACCATATAATAATCAAAATCAAGAAATTTAGCCGGGCCTGGTGGCTCACGCCCGTAATCCTAGCACTCTGGGAAGCCACGGCCGGAGGATTGCTTGAGGCCAGGAATTTAAGAACAGCCTGAGCAAGAGCAGAGACCCCATCTCTACTAAAAACAGAAAAAATTAGCTGAGTGTGGTGGTGTGTCCCTGTAGTCTCAGCTACTCAGGAGGCTGAGGCAGGAGGATCACTTGAGCTCAGGAGTCTGAGGTTGCAGTGGGCTGTGATGATGCCATCGCACTCTAGCCAGAGCGACAGAATGAGACTCTGTCTTAAAAAAAAAAAAAAAAGAAAAGAAAAGAAAAAAAATTTAAAAGTGATATAACACTATTTTCTAATCCACAGAACTTTTTAAAATTTTACCAATTAGCTCAATAATGTCCTTTGCAGCAAGTTTATTTCCCCCCAGGTCCAGGATCCAATCCGGAAATATTCCTTGTGAGTTGAAAAAACACACTTCTGGCAATGTCAGTGACACAGAGCTATTTCAGCTTATATATCCCGTCATCCCACAGGCCCCACAAGTCCCTCTGCAGGAAGACCTCACAGCGTCAGACACAGAACATGAGGACTTCACTGGCAAGTCTGGCTGAAGGAAAAGGTGGGAGACAGGAGAAAAGCTTATTTTACAGAAGTATTTTCTGCAATTCTAATAAAAGACGGTAATGGTAGAAAAATCACGGTGTGGAAAAAGTGATGGAAAATTTAAGTACAGTATCTTTGATGCAAAAACAAGCCCCTTGTCCTTTCAAGATGTTCCTACAATAAACAGTTTTCTCTACATTGAGGCTCATTCAATGTACATTTCAAATAAGCCACTTTTCTGGAAGACGTGTGGCAGAAACCTTAAAATAACGGTGATGTTGAAGAAAAACGTTGCAGATGGTCCGTATTTTAATGGTATTTACTTTATTTATTTATTTATTTATTTATTTATTTTGAGACAGAGTCTGGCTCTGTTGCCTGTGCTAGAGTGCTGTGGCGTCAGCTTAGCTCACAGCAACCTCAAACTCCTGGGCTCAAGCGATCCTACTGCCTCAGCCTCCTGAGTAGCTGGGACTACAGGCATGTGCCACCATGCCCGGCTAATTTTTTATATATATATTTTTTAGTTGTCCAGATAATTTCTTTCTATTTTTTTAGTAGAGACAGAGGTCTCGCTCTTGCTCATGCTGGTCTAGAACTCCTGACCTTGATCGATCCTCCCACCTCGGCCTCCCAGAGTGCTAGAATTACAGACGTGAGCCACCGCGCCCAGCCTGATGGTCTTTATTTTAAAGAAAGAGACGGCAGGAATTTAATTTTTGATCCTCAACAGACATAAGTGAATCCAAGAAAGAGCAAAGCATAATAAAACAGTTTTTCAAATTTACCAGGATACATTATAGCACAGCACAGCCTACTGTAGTTTGTTTTAAGAGAGATTTAAAGCATATCACATTATTATTTAATGTTTGTGAAAAATCCTCATGAATGTGCTACAAGAAGCTGGAGCTCCTCACCCAGCCCTTTAGCCAGGGCCAGCCTATACCTGCTTGTATCTGTCTGATTCCTGTCTGACCAGCTAGATTTTCTCTATGTGTGTGTCTTTATATAAAGAAAGTCTTTATTAAAAAAAAAAAATTAAAAAACAATGGCTGTACTATGCATAGATGGGATAGGGTCACAAGAATGTGGGAACTTCTCCCACAGCAGCGCCTGACTTCATCATCTCACCATAGGGAAGCACTTTCTTCTTCTAGCTATTTGGAGTCCCTCCCTGCAAGCAAGGCTCCCCAACAAGCCAGCACTAGCTGAATGTGGGTGAGGAACCCAGCCCTCCCTGGGAACCACTCCCAAACGATGACACAGGCTCCACCAGGCAGGCCTGAGCAATGTTCCTGAACTGTCCACCCATTAAAACCAGGACAACCTCCCCTTCTCCCCTGACGAATGCAACCAGTCTCTTTCTTCCACTGGGAATTATGCAGGAAATGCAGCACATTTCTCGTACTGCTGAGATAGTACGAGACTGTATCTGTTGTTCCAGCATGTGCAAAATTCCACCCAACTCAGAACACTTTGCAAAATGTAACTGTTACAAAACAAAGGAAAGAAATTCAAGAGACAAAGGAAAAAATTAAGAAATTCAGAAACCTCATTTAGAATCCTAGGATGAATAAGGAATTGGGAAGGTCCTGTGTAATTATATTTGTTCTCTTTATTACAGGGGGATGGGAGAACCTTTCTTCTGAAACATTTAGAAATTCTGTTCAGCAATTTGGTTCCAAGGTTGATTCCCACAATTTATATGCAGTCCCAAGTATATCCCAAGCATGGAAGAGTTATCTCTTAGCACAGTGGAAAGTGAGAGTTCCTTAAATGACTAAGAATGTGTGCCACTGTAAAAACTATCAAAAACTGAGCTATAAAATGGAGGCAGATAAGGGAAACTGGGTGAGGGGTATACAAAAACTCTGCACTATCTTTGCAACCTTTCTGTAAATCTAAAACTATTCTAAAACAAAATATATTTAGGGGCTGACTGCAGTGGCTCATGCCTGTAATCCTAGCCCTCTGGGAGGCTGAGGCGGGAGGACTGCTTGAGCTCAGGAGTTCCAGACCAGCCTGAGCAAGGGTGAGACCATTTCTCTAAAAAAAAAAAAAAAAAAAGGTATTTAAAAACAGGGACAGGGAGGTCAAACTCAATTGTGAATGAATACACCAAAGTGTACATACAAGTCTATTTAACGTGAATTTACAAGACCAAGTTCATTTTACCACAAACTATAGAACTCGCCAGCTTCTTTTTACCCAACTACTAGAGCAGTTAGTTACACAACACTTAGAAATGAATTGCATGCAGGAAAAGGGGATAAGGCAATTAAACGTTGACAACTAAACGCTAGCTTAAAACACTGGCGGGGGTTTCTCTATTTTTTTATTCCCTCCTCATAGTTCTCTATTAGAAGACATTCCTACCTCTAGAGGTCAGCTGACATCTCTATTAAGACAAGACAGCTAATCTGTTTCTCCGGCCACACATACCTGAACTTTAAAAAAACATGTAACTTCACATACTGTTAGCAACACTAAAAAAATTCTTCATGCTTTTCTAAAGAACTTGCATATGTTCACCACACACCCTTGATAGTCGCTACAACCCTCCTGTGTATAGCACGGCACTTTAGTAAATAGATTACAAGAAAGGGGAATGCACAGAAATTTAATCTTTTGAAGGATCAAAAAAGTGAAAAGCAAAAGTGTTGGAACAGTGAAATTAGTGTTTGGTGTTGCTATTTGTCTTCTGGAAAGTATGATCTGATTAACCAAATTTCATCTGCAGCAAAGTCTACTCATCCTGTCTTACATTAGGAAACATCCCACTTTGGTCAGAGGCGTGGCCAAGAATACCCCTTGGAAATAGGCCCAGGCAAGAAAGGGAGACAGGTGTACACCTTGCGGATGGCTCAGTCCCCAAAACAAGACCGAGGGAGACTCAGTTCCACTGAGGTGGAGTGACTGGGGGAAAGAGAATCCACCCCAAAATGTCAGTTTGCTTGTCTTAGCGGGCCCAATGAAGACTCCGCACAGAACTGGCTGTACTTAAATCAAGGAGGAAGTGCAGGTGGAAAGGATTTCGGCCACCAGGTCACTGTGCCGTCATTCACCAGCCATGTGTGCGTGCTGGACTCTTTAGCGCTAGAGCCAGGAAAGCTTGCTTCAGGGAACATGTGCATTTTTAAAAAGTTGTGAGAAATTCAAAATGTTCTAAGACTACATATATTTTTTATTGACCACATAATTTTAGATTTTTTTGTCTGAGAAATTTTCTAGACTTCCATCTGTTGGGGTTGATGATATCCAAGATTTCTTCACCTCACTCATTCTGTAACTCAATTTTATGAAACCACCAAACTCATTCCTTCCTTACTCAAAACAATACAAAAGTCTATGTTCTGGTAACTAAGTTTCCTCTTCAACTTCTATAGTGCACTTTGGGAAAATGTAAAATTCTATCATGCACGAAGAAATAATGTTTAAATAGATGTACTTATTTAACAAGTGATAAGGATATTAAAAATCCCTAGCCTCAGCCGGGCGCAGTGGCTCATGCCTATAATCCTAGCACTCTGGAAGGCCAAGGTAGAGGATCACTTGAGGTCGGGAGTTTGAGACCAGCCTGAGCAAGACAGAGATCCCGTCTCTACTAAAAATAGAAAAAAATTAGCTCAGCAACTAAAAATAGAAACAAAAAATTAGCTGGGCATGGTGGCTCACACCCGTAGTCCCCAACTACTCGTGAGGCTGAGGCAGGAGGATCCCTTGAGCCCAGGAGTTTGAGGTTGCTGTGAGCTAGGCTGGCGTCACAGCACTCTAGCCCGGGCAACAGAGCGAGACTCTGTCTCAAAAAAAAAAAAAAAAAAAAAATCCCTAGCCTCAAAGAAATTTTTAATACTGTTACTATGGGTGTTAGGGGTGGGGTGATTTTAAACCATATTAGGAATCGAACTAACAAGTCACAATTTTCAATTCTTAAATCTCATTTCAGTGGCGAGAAGATGGAAGGTGTCACATGCTTTAAAAAAAAGAAAACAAACTCATTTGGGTCAAATCAGTCAAAAGAATACTGACTTCTAAACTAAAATTAATAACTATCCTTGAAAAAATAACAGTCATCCTTAAAAATGTTTAACTCTTCCGAAATTCTATTTTATCTTCAAACTTACAAGGACAAATGATTCATTCTACAAAGAACCGGCCTGCTCAAACTTTTTTTTTTAATTTGTTCTAAAACTCGTTTAAACAAGTAATGGTTCCAAATGTTTGCATAGAGATCCCTTTGTCAGTGGCTAAAAGGAAAATGCGTTCTGGATTTTAGTACAAGGACGGACCACATGAACCCGTGAACACTATTATAGAGCTTCCTGTGTTTTATTTTATATCTTCAAATGACACTCTTTTCTTTAAAAGTAAAAGTACAAAATTAGCTGTCTTGGCCCGGTGCGGTGGCTCACGCCTGTAATCCTAGCACTCTGGGAGGCCGAGGCAGGAGGATCGCTCAAGGTCAGGAGATTGCTCAAGACCAGCCAGAGCAAGAGCGAGACCCCCGTCTCTACTAAAAATAGAAAGAAATTAATTGGCCAACTAAAAATACATATAAATAAAAAATTAGCCAGGCATGGTGGCACATGCCTGTAGTCCCAGCTACTCAGGAGGCTGAGGCAGGAGGATCGCGTGAGCCCAGGAGTGTGAGGTTGCTGTGAGCTAGGCTGACACCATGGCACTCTAGCCAGGGCAACAGTGAGACTCTGTCTCAAAAAAAAAAAAAAATTAGCTGTCTTAAAGCATTAGTTTAACACTTATTGCCAAGAATATTATAGAAAAAAGTATAAGACAAATATTTTGAAGAGGGGCATTACAAGGTAAAAATATTTTTTAAATAAAAAGTTACTCTTTGTTTTATAAAAATAATTTTATAATAATCTATACTGTTCATTAGACACTCAGTCCATGTCCCCTAACTCTGTTTCCTTTTGTTTACATACTTTCTCTTTCATTGGCTTCCTTCTTTCCTTCCTCTTTCCATCTCTCTCTTCCTCTCTCTGCTTTCCTTTGTTGATTCAATCAACACAGGGTCTTGTATGTGTGCCAGAAAGGGTCATATGTCTCCCTGTATTCAGGTTCACGGAATAACAGCCTAGGAAAAGCTCAGTCAGTGTGTGCTGGATTATTACGATAATTATGTGATGCATTCATATAGAGCTTAAAGCCTCTTTGCTTAGCTCTTTATAATTTTCAAAGCATTTTTCACATATTTTATTTGATTTTCTTCAAAGGATCTTATGTAAAAAGAAAAATATATTTTTACTTCTTCATTTAAGGATGATACCTTACCTCTAAGACTCACGGAAACACCCCCACATCAGCTGAACCGTCATGTATCCATCCTTCAAAAGTTACAAACCAAACACTATATGGACCTCTTTGGAACTTCCCTGATCACACCTCTGCCCAACTCCTGCACTAGTTTTTGCTCACTTGGCTACGCCACTCCCCGACTCCCGGAGTGCAAAATCCCACATCTTAGTCTTCAACTCTTACAAGCACCTAACCTTACAACACAGCATGTACTTTATGCATGTTTGCTTCCCTTAGTAAAGCAGAACAACAAAGGCAAACAGAAGGCTGAGCTGAGGATATCACCACTCATCTCATTGCCCTGATTCCAAAAGCTCAATCAGGGAGCCCATCTATCCTCCTATTTCCCCATCCCCACTCCAACAGACAGCAGAAAAGGAGGGTTTTTTCCCCTATGGATTTTAATAAGAGAGCGTCCTCTGAGTCTTCAGTTTGTCCTTGCCCAGGAAATGTGGAAGCTCCACTCTCTTTCTTTCTGGCAGGATGGTTCTTTATTTTCACACTGTGTGTTTAGCAGATTGTGTCAGGCGTTTCAGGGAGCGGGGGGGCGTGTGTTAAAAACTGATCTCCTATCATTAACTTCAGAAAGACTTTGAAGTCGGGCAGAGTCGCTCCCAGTTCTGCCACTTTTAGTTGTACAGCCTGTGACTTGGAGCAAGTTAAAGTGACATCCACTTCCGGTGCCTGGAGTTCCTGTATCTGTGAGAGGTAGAACACCCACCTCCCGGGGTGCAGGTGAGGCTGAGACAAGGCACTGCAGAAGCTACCTCCTCACCTCCGGCAGCTCTTACTGTACAGGCTGCTGCTGTTGGATGACATGGTTCTGAGAGTTCGTTTTTTGTGTTTTTATCTTTGCTCCAGTCCATAATTTTAAGGATGTTTTGCGGCAAATTGGGGTGGGATTAGAAGAAAAAAAGGGAAAGAGTAGAAGGAAAAAAATGGGTTGGGTATCAAGTGTAAGGTATTTTCAGGAGTTCCTAAGATTACCCACAAGACTCAAAACTGACAGTTTGGGACATTCCAAAGAGAGTGATACATTTTAACAGCATGAAAGAAACTTATGGAAGGGATAAGAAAATTCAGATTCCTTCTTTTCTTTTTTTTCCTTTATTAAGTGGGAATGACATATGGATATTTGGTCAATGCCAAATTCAATACCAAAATAGGGATTTCTATTCTGAATTACTTCCCTATGTAAAAACGTACAATTATTTTACTGAAATTTTTTTCTAAAAAATTGCTTACAAGCTAGCTGGTTATCCATCACGATGCCAACACCTTAGTTTCCTCCCCAGGTGCCAGACGAAGCTAGAGATGTTATGTTTGTCTGTCAAAAACTGTGATTCCAACCAGAGCCTTAGATCTGTTTGCTGCAGCTTCTAGCTAAAGTGTCCTCATTTTCTTATAATGTAGATTTTACATTCATCAGGTCTTTGAAGGATCTAGACCTTTCCAGCCCAAGGTGTCAGTGACGAGGCATAAATCACGGGACAGCACTAGCATTTTATAGGATGTCACTTCAAATGAGTGGCTCATGCCTGAGTCTTAGGGTCTGTGTGGCTGTGGCTTCAACATCGGAACCACACCTGACCGTCTGCAAAGCAGCAGGGCCACTGGGGCCAGCCCTGCAGCAGGCAGGAGAAAATCAAGGGGCGGGGCAGGGCTCCCAGCTGCAGCACCCAGGCCTCGGACTGAAACGCTCCTTCTAGCACCTCCTGGTCTGGAAAGACTGGTTAGCTGAAAGTTACATCAGATGCCCCAAGTCACACCCAAGCCCTCCTTTGCTCCACCCTAAGAAGTCAGCACTGAGGCATCAGAGGCATCAGCAGTTTTTTCCTGCCCAAGACATTTCAGTCACCTGAATGACAATGAAACTATGCCCATATTTAGAGAAAAAAATGAACTACTGCTGAAAGCTGTTTCGTCCCATGACATAGATCTGGCCAACAATTAGTTGACTTATTGCAGAATCAAAAATTTTTTTCCCTAAGTAGATGGAAACTCTACTAGTGAAAGCATACAATGGTTATGAAATAAATATTTCACAGGAATGTAAGCTGAAGAATGCAATAGATTAAAAAGAAATAAAAACTCTTGTGAGATAGAAGAGTTTGCAAGTAGAAAAGAGGAATTCTAACAAGGTTTGATCTTTTCTTCGGTTCTGCCGGTACACTGGATTCCAATCTAGCTCAACCACTTAGTAGGTGTGTGACTTTAGACAAGGCCTTTAACTACTTTAACCTCATTTCCCATCTGTAAACTAGGAAGTTTGTCGTGAGGCTTGAGATAACTATATAATATACCTGGCACATCATAGGGGTTTGCCAGGTAATGGTAACTATTATTAACCACAGATCTGATATTCTTATAAAATATACAACTTACTCAAATTTTATAAACACGTAAATGTTATCTGCCAGATGTTAAGCTAAACTGAATCTTACTCTGCAATCGTTTCCCACAAAAAGCACTGAGAATACCCATTCTATGAGTCACTCCAGCTGAGCCTGTTTTCTCAGACTCTGCCTTGCCTCTCACATCCAGTTCTTAGGTGCAGCTGTCACTCCACCTTGGCAATATCTACTTTCCCATCCTACTACCACCACCCTCGCCCTTGTTCAGACTTTCATTCCCTCCCCCTCCGTTGGTGCAATGCTTCCTTAATTAAGCTGACTCCGTCCTGCAGTCTCTCACCACTTCACGCCACCCTACACAGAGCTGCCACGGGCCTAAAGCTCAGCTGTGGTAATCTCATTCCCCTGCTCCTTCGCTGGGGGAGACTTTCACTGACTTCAAAGAAAGTCTGCAATGAATGGCTCCCCTCTGCCTGTCCAAATCCCTCTCCTGTGCTCAGCCTGAGAGATCCTTCCTCCTCCTTTCTTCTTACTGCCTCCGCAGTTAGAGTGAATGCTCAAAAAGGAGACTACTCTGTAGGCCTCTGACTTTTCTCATGCTCCTCTCTCCCCCTGGAAGACTCTCTGCCCCCCAATCCCTACCAACTGAAAAGACTCCAAAATCTAATTCAACACCACTTCCTCCATAGAGTCTTACCAGTGCCCCGACCACAGGGATGTTACCTCGTCTCCTCGTGAAGCCTCTGAAGCCGTGTATACCCCTCCTGAGCGTTACTCTTCTGTGTTCTAGATCTGAGTACTTATCTTCCTTTAAAGAGGACAAGCTCCTTCCATCTCTTTGCTTTTACCTTGATCTCCTTGACACCTAACACAGTGCATGTAGCAGATGCTCAGTAAATACTTGCTGAATGAATGCATAAATGGAATTTGAGATACTTTCATTGTGTAATTACAGGCCTGTCCAGTCTAGAAGTCAAGCTGGAAGGCACAGGCAGGACCAAGGTAAGGTTCTGGGGCCAACGCAGCTGCGAGTAGACTCCGGGATCTTGGGTAAGACTTCAGCTTCTTGTTGCTAATGTGGGCAAGTGGGGTTTCTGGAGGATAAGTGATCCATAGTGGTGTCCCTCCTGCTCTAAAATTCAATGCAAACGGACCGTTCATCTCATGCTAAGAAACAGACTTCTTTTAAAAGGTAATTTAAAATAAACTTTAAAATGTATGTCAAATAGTGATCACATGTATATCAGCTTTGAAATCATGAGATCTGAAGAAAGTAAGCATTAATATTACAACCACATATTTCTGAAGCTTATGAGTATGTTGTGCTTTTAATCCTGCAAAATCCACACTTTAATCAGTGAAATATCTAAGTATGGGACTTTGTTGCTTTGGTAACACATTTCACTACAGATTTGTAATTTGTTTTAACTACAGTAATAAGACTAGAGTAATTCTGCTTTAACTGAAAACAGTATTAATATGACATCCTATATAAGAAAAATCCCAAGTTTGTATTTTCAAAACTATGCTATTATATTATCAAGCACGTAGCATTTACCAAACATTAACAAAATATCAAGTAGAACAGGAGAAAAATAAAGTAGTTGCACAATCCATTCAACCTCAGTGACACAAAGAACAGGCAGATGGTGGGGGAATTTACAAAACAAATGACATTTAATACTGTCCTAAAAATGGACAAGTGTTATTTGTGGAAAGGACAGCCAGAGAGGAGGTGTTTTAAAGTCATTTTAAAAGGAAAACTAAGATTTGAGCTCCCTGCACACTCAAATTAGTTTATTTAGGGAAGGGTTAAATACACTCATTTCAAAAATCGCCAATCTAATTCAACCAATAAAGCAGCAGTTTTTAAAGTAAATGAGTTTCGCGCTTCCTTCCAAATAAAAAAGATAAAATAAAACGATATAAAATCAATGAATTTAAATTCAACCAGTTTTCATACCAGTTTTTGTGCTTTAAAAAAAAAAAACCAAAAACCTTTATTTAGAAAAGGTTTTAGTCATAAAAATACTATCAAGTTCTTAATCATCATTCATTTAGCAGAGGGCAGTGGCTCCCTTGGGCAGAGAGGATACCTTGCTTCTACAAAGTGCATGCCGTGGGCAAAACCATAATGCCACCGGAAAAACTGGTGTTGGTGCGTGCCCTGTCTCTCTTCAGTCAGTCACTATTATTTGAAAACGCAGAAGTCAGCACTTGTGGGCTATTTTGTATTCAGCAGCACCACTACAGGCTGGGACAGGCTTGGGAGAAAACTCCATTACCTGGGTGGCGAGAAAGAATGACCGCCTGCTGACTCCAGCCCGGAGCCTGACGCTAGGCTGCTGGGCAGATCTGCGCCAATGAGTAGAAAAAACATCCTTCCTCAAAGTGAGGGAATTTTTCATTAGGGTCTGTTCTGTCTTCCCAGAGAGATGTAAAACTTGACAGATTTGTCAACAGGCTTTAAGTTGTAAAAACAGAAACAAAAATGATACCATATAATAAAAAAACGCAGAGCCTCCCCGAAAATTAAATGTTTCAATGAGGAATTCTAATAAAGCACGTGTCTTTATGCAGTTCATTAACCAACTTATTAATTAAAATTTTACTTCTCTACAAAATGTAGGGGCTAAGGGAGTGAAATAGTTCAGTTAATAGTATTGATTATTTTCAATTTAAAAGAAATCGACCTAGAGAAGCATACTAGATAACTAATATTAAAAACAGTGCTCACTTCGGCAGCACATATACTAAAAATTTGAATGATACAGAGATTATCAAAATTAAAAAATAAAAAATGAAGAAAAAAGAAAATTAAAAAATATTTGGTTCATGAAATGCCAAAAAAAAAAGAGCTACTAGAGAATCCTTACACATTCTTGATTTAAATTGTGACTTTGATTTAAATTGTGTGTAATCCACACATTTAAAGACTGTGCTTCCCAAATCCTGGAAGGCTTCGAAAGGAAAGCAAAGTTTCAGATTTAAATGGCTGACAAAATTTTAAAACAAACTTAAAAACCCAAGTTTTCACTCCTCCTATTGCTTGGCACATTTTTTCTGGAAATCCCCAGGCGTGTTCTGTTCAGAAAACAAAGAGCTCCAAAAGACAAATTTTTGCTAATTCAAAAAAAAAAATTATCAAGATGCTCCAGAAACAAATAACTAAATCTAAGCTGAAAACAGGTTGCAACTCGAGTAGTCTCCACCTTCACAACTGATTGCAAACAAAACAAAACTCCCCTGGAGTGTATTCAGGTTGCTCCTCCCCAGCCTAGGGCTACAACGCAGGGTAAATAACGTCCAGGAGATCGGCGCCTCTTTCCCGAAAGCCCGACGGGGGAAGGGCTGGCAGGGGGCAGGGAGGCTGTGGGCTGCAAAACTCTCACGGCTCGCGTGGGCATCCGGAGTCAGCTCCCGGGACCCGGCGAAAGAAACCAAGGTCGTTACCTTTCCCACCCACCCAAATGACCCCTCAGTCAGTTTCCGCGATGATCGGGAGCAGACTCAGCCCTCTTCCCGGGAGTGCTTTTCCGGGGCACCGTGGCCAGGTCCGGTGCCCAGTCTGGTCCTCCCCTCAACCCCCTGCCCTCACTGTCCGGACCAAGGGCCGACCCTGAGCCGGTGCTCTGCGACCAAGGCACCGGGGTAGTTCCTCCAGCACTTTTTGATAAAGGAGGAAACAAAGGGCTCGGACACGGGGCCAAAGGTGCGCTCGCGGGCGGGAGCTGCGCGGGCGGGAGCTGCGCGGGCTGCTGCGCGGCCGACAGCGGGGGACAGGCGCCTTCCGGCCGAGCTCCGACCCCCCGGCCCGGCGGCCACGCCTGCGACAAAGCTTCATAGGCCGGGACTGGAGAGGCCCAAGCGGGTCCTCCACGGGACCGGATCCCGCCCGCCGGGACACGCAGCCTTTACAGATGCCCTCGGTAGCCGAGTAGCCCAAGTACAGCCGCGGTCGTGGTATCGGGGTGACCAGAAATTCGGCGTGAGCTGGTAGAGACGGCAGAGCCCGGAATGCCACTGCGGCCACCAGACACCCCTCTCCTTTACTGCTTGACTTTTGAATAAAATTAGAGAGGTTGGGTTTCAAGGTTGCAGCCCCGCCCCTCCCGACCTCCTACCTGCCAGCCCGAACAAAGGCCACGGCAGCCCAGCCCCGCCGCGCGGGGGGCTGCCCCAGGGGCAGCGGAGTGTCTCCCGGTCTGGGTCCGCACCCCGCGCGCCCTCCTCGGGCCCGAGCTCGCGGGAGGGGAGAAAGGTGGGACCGAGTTGCCGCTCCCAGAAAAGGAGTCGCGCCCGTGCCCGCACGCACCCACACCCCCACCCGGGTCTGCGAGGCGCGCTGGGCGTGAGGACACCTGGGCCCTGCTCCCAGCGCTGCCACAAAATGTTCTCGTGATCTCGGGCAAAAAGCCTCTCCTCCTGCTGGCCCCGGTGTCCTCGTCGGCCGAGGAGGCCCTCCCGGCCCCAGCTTGCCAGGACTCTGCTAGAAGGTGGAGAGGCGCAGCAGGGGCCCGGGGCCCCGCGCTCTGCGGCCGGGTACGCACCAGTAGCCGTCCGAGTTCTGGTCGTTGGTCGTGCTGCGCCGCGCGTAGTACATCCTGGTGGTGCCCCCGTAGCCGCCGCCGCCACCCCCGCCGCCGCCGGTCACTTCGTAGCGCAGGTCGGGGCCGGACTCGGCGCGGGTCATGCGGCCCAGCGTGTTGATCCGCGGGTGGGAGCCTCCGTTGCAGCTCATGTCGGCGGGCACTCAGGAGAGCGGCTCAGCGCCGAGGCATAAGCTTGGCCAGCCGGCTCGGAGAAGGCGGAGGGGGCGCAAAAACAAGCAGACGACCAGGAAATGGGGGCGGGGGAGTACAGAAGTGTCGCGAGGATACTGCTCTCCACCGGGGCGTCCCGGCCGCTGCGAGAGGGGACGGCGACTGGCGGGGACAGGAGCGGGAGGAGAGCTGTGGCTTGGAGGGCGGCGAGGGCGCAGAGGAGCTGGATCGGGGCAGGGTGTTGGTGTTGGTTGGCGGGGGCGCGAGTCTCCTCCCCGCTGGCACCGGGCGCCCAAGCCACACCTGGCCGGTTTCTTCCCAGGGTGGGGTGCGGCCGCCGCGCCTCCCCCGCCCCCCGCGGTGTCACCGACGCGCTCCAGCCGCCCCTCCCCACCTGCGCCTGCCGGCGGGCGGCTCCGCCCTGCACCGCCGAGGCCTCAGTGAGGCAAGGAGGGGCGGGGTGCCCGCGGCCCCCGAGCCTGGCGCGGCGACCGCGGGGAGGACGTGCGCTCGCGGGGACCACTGCGCCAGCGCTTGGGCACCCTGGCGGGGAAAGCGTGGCCCGGCTTTTGAAGATTTCCTCGGTCCCTGGGGCGGAAATAAGCTGAAATGGAAGGGCCACTTGATTGGACAATTACTTATTAAACATTTACTTTTGTTCATCCCTGGAAACGCTGCCAACAGAGCTTTGAATGGAAACGCGGTTGAAGAGAGAACGCTTAGTTGATGGATTTTGTTTGGGGGACTTTTTTTTGTTTTCTTTTATTCCAGTAATTCAGGAATTTGCCTCAGAAGTCCGATTTCCGACGTCTAAAAGCGACTTTTACAGAGAACCGCCACTTTCTGGCAAAGTCTTCACCGTAAATAGTTCATTTCTTTGGCAGAAAGATAAGGACGGGAACGCTACAGCTATTGTTTCATGGGATAACATGAAAATATAAGTTGGAATTTCTTTTATTTCCCTTTTGATGGTCATTTTAAATGAGAAATTGTAAGATTTTAACCCCCAGACCCGGTTTCCAAATTTTTTAAAGGAACTTTGGGGATGTTTGCCTCTCGTGGGCCCCTGAGCACCTCCCCATGCCGTGTCTCTTTCGGAACTCGAGTTCTTTGCGTAGGCAGCGGCGGAGGCCCTCCTGCGGCTTGAGCCTGAGGGCAGCAAAGAACCCTGGACTGATTATCATCCACTTAGTACAGACGAGTAACTCTGAGCCAGAACATTCCAGCAACTTGCTCAGGGGCCACTCCCAGTTAGTGGCTGAGTGTTAACTACTCCGTAGTCTCCTTGAACTGGTTTTAGATACAGAGCCTGTCACACCATCCATTACAAGCTGTTTCTATTAATATAATGTGGGAAACTGTTAAATTACTCTTTATTATATACCATTTAAAGATATTTATAATAAATATTTCTCATCTTCCCAGACAACGCCAGCTACTTTACCTTTGCATACAATGTATTTCAGAAATGTTTATGAACTGAAAACAAAAGATAAAAATCAAATTATTAATACATTTGCATGTTGTAAACGGAGTTGGGGAAGTTTTCTAAAATTTGCCATATTATAGCACTTCTAATAATACCTCCATTTTTTAGGCACAATCTTTGTTCTTTTTCTTCACAGTTGAAGAGCTTAAATTCAAGGAGTCAAACACACAATGAGATAAAGTTTACCAGTGTTTGCACACCCAATACATTCCAGCATTTTCTCAGTTTCTTCTATCATTAATAAAGGGAAATGTGGTCAGGTGTTTAAATGATGACAAAGGTAGAGTATCTCTTATCCTAAATGCTTGGGACCAGAATTTTGTACTATTTACATATACATAATGAAATATAATATCTTGGGGATGGGCCCCCAGTCTAAACATGATATTCATTTATGTTTCATATATGCCTTATACACATAGCCTAAAGGTAATTTTATACGATGTTTTTTATAATTTTGTGCATGATACAAAGTTTTGAATGCAACCCATCACGGGAGGTCAGGCGTGGAACTTTCCACTGCTCAAAAAGTTTCACAATTTGAGGCCAAGTATGGCTGCTCACACCTGTAATCCTAGCACTCTGGAAGGCCAAGGTGGGAGGATCAGGAGCTCAGGAGTTCAAGGTTGCGGTGAGCTATGATCCCACCACTCTACTCTAGCCAGGGCGACAGAGTAAGACTTTGTCTCAAAGGAAAAAAAAAGGTTTCAGACTTTGGAGCATTTTGGATTTCCAATTTGTAGATTAGGGATGCTCAACCTGTACAAACACTGATGTATAGACAAGACAATGTTTTTTCTGAAATGGAATCAATGACTGGAAATCAGCCCCTGTACAAACAGCCCACAGTATTCCATTGATTGGAGGGGGAAAAGGCCATTTCAGGGTGTTAGTGCATAATGTACAGAATTTGATTTAGGGTGTTTTCCCTCTATGCACCTCATTTGTTCAGCAAGTAATTATAACCTACTATATGAGAGGGCCAATACCAAACTCTGCAAAATACAAAGATGAATAAGGCACAGCAATTGTCCTAAAAAGTGCTATAGTAAAACATCAATTTTAAAAATTCAAGGATTCCTCTTTTCTAACAATGTGTAATAAAAAGGTCATGCAATTGCACAGTAGAATTCTGCTTAAAAACAACACATATCTATGAACTACCTCCCAATGGTGACAAAAGCTCCTCTCCTCTAAGGAGAGCTCACCTTTGTAGTAGGAACCAGGCTCCCAAACACCTCCCAGACTCCCAGAGCTGTTAGAATCTGTTTACAAAACAGGGGAAGAGGTGAAAAGCACAACCCACCAGGCACACCCCTCTGGCTGCCATCACTTCCTGGCCTGGTCTTAACTGCTTCCTGCACTTGTCCAGGCATTCCCAAGAACACAAACGGCTTCCAGCTAACCAAACATGCCAGATCTGAGAAGACAATGGCTTTCATTTATCTTTTTCTAAGGGTGATAAAGGAAGATAAGAGGATGAAATAAATGGATTGTGCTAAACAGGTGGACATCAGTCACATTATACGCACATCAGTCACTACGTTGGCTCATCTCATGATGAAGATTGGGGCTCACAGACCCATAGTCCTACTATATAGTACTACTAACTGCTTGGGCAAGAACTCGATTTCTTCACGTGCAAAATGGCAATATTTAATAATACTTGCCCTACCAACCTTCCAGATCTACAGTGAGAGTCGAATGAGATAAAATATGTGAACGTTCTTGAAAACTGTGAAGCTAAGGTACCATCCATTAAAGCAAAAGCTCTTAGTTGGGTGTGAAATTTTCCTTTTTTTTTTTGAGACAAGAGTCTTGCTCTGTCGCCCTGCATGCAGTGCAATGGTGCCCTCATAGCTCACTGCAGCCTCATACTCTTGGGCTCAACAACCCTCCCACCTCAGCCTTCCAAGTAGCTGGGGCTACAGGCACACCCCAGCACACCTGGCTACTTGGCCACTTTTTCTATTTTTAGTAGAGACAGGGTCTCATTCTTGCTCAGGCTGGTCTCAAACTCCTGACCTCAAGCCATCCTCTTGCCTGAGCCTCCCAAAGTGCTAGGATTACAGGCGTAAGCCACAATGCCCACCCTGTTGGATGTGAAATTTTAACCTGTAATGTTTCTTCCCATCCTTATTCCACATGTGAATCAGTAAGCTTCCCTCTTGAAGACATTTAAAATGCATTGTTTTAAAAAGTTATTGAAAATCTATGTGCCACACAATAGGCTCAATGCTAGACATACAAAGATGAATAAGGCATGGCTCTTGGTCTGTGGGATATCAAATTCTGCAATAGGAAAACAAATAATTACAACACAATGTTAGATATGCTATAATAAAGGTGTATTTATAGAATTGTGGGAGCACAGCAAAGGGGTTTAAAAGTAGTTTCTTTCTTACAAGTAGGTTTTAAAAGTTCAGAATCCAAAGTCTGGCAAAGTCTTCACTAGCTGCCCTGACTAAGGTCAGCTATTTTTTCCCTGCCACTCAGAGATAGCTCCCCTCGTGCTGATAGAGACAGATCACTGACAGGCAACTTTCTCTCTGTCTGACCCTAGAAATGACCTTGAAGTTAGGAGAGAGGTATCAGTCATACCTGAAGCAGATTTTAAAAACTAAACAGAACACTTTGATTTCAGTAAGATTAAGAGGAATCATTTACTTGCTCAATCCCATGGGAACTCTGCTATATCTCTCTGTTGGTAGATGATATTCCTTCGTCACACAAAGATTTACAGCCTGTGAGTTAAAACAACTGTTCTGCCTGTTGGGGAAGTAGTATTTTTAATAAATCAGAACTAAAGAAGTTAGGATTGAAACTATAAGGTGAAGTAAAGAAAATGCCTATTAAAATGGCAGATAATTACATTTTTAGTGATGGAATACATATGTGTATTTTACTCTTTCTTTCTCTTCCATTCGTATGAATAAATTAGAATCCTCCAGAAATAATGAAATCTAGGATCTCATTATACAAAAATAAGACTGATCTCTCCTGAAGTTGTTGAAACCATTTAAAGCTTTCATTGAAGAAAGCCCAGAACTATCTCTATTTTCCTTGGTTTAAGTGTTCTTCAGGAACAGGAGAATTTTTCTGTTTATAGTGGTTTTCATTCTTGCTGTGGGAGGGTGGTTAACGTTTTAGAAATAAATAGCCAAGGGAACATCTTATTTTCTGTCACTGGGGTGATGAGTTTGCTTTTTTAATTGCTGCCCCTTGTTTCGGTTTTGCACAAATAAGTTGTGCTATCCTTTGTGTTTTTGAGAGTATATTTTTTGACTGCCTTTAACTGGAGAGCATGGATGTTGAGGATTCAGCCACGCTTTCCTGCCTGATCCTCTTTTTCATTAAGAGTCCAAGTTTGGCCAGGCACGGTAAGTCATGCCTGTAATCCTGGCACTGTGGGAGGCTGAGGCAAGAGGACTGCTTTTGAGCTCAGCAGTTCGAGACCAGCCAGAGCAAGAATGAGACCCCGAGATCCCGTCTCTACTAAAAATAGAAAAAGTAGCCAGTAGCCAGGTGTCTTGGGTCACACCTGTAGTCCCAGCTATTTGAGAGGCTGAAGCAGGAAGATCACTTGAGCCCCGGAGTTTGACGTTGCAGTGAGCTGCAATGACACCACTGCACTCTAGCTGGGGCGAAAGAGTGAACTCTGTCTCAAAAAAAAAAAAAAAAAAAAAAATCCAAGTTTGCTAGATGGGAGTGTGGTGCTGAAGGGTACCAGTGATGGCTAGCACAGCTGTGACTACACAGAGGCGACCCACACCCATGGTCAAGTGACTTTAACCCACCAACCTAAACAATAACTCACACTTATTTTAGTGGGCAAGCCACACCATCAATAAATATAATGCAAGAGCCAAATAAGTTAACCTTTTTAATATACTCTCCAAGTAATTTTCTAAGCTTTTCATGATTGTGAGGGACTGTGAATCTATTTAACATGCTGGGATTGAACACATACTCAAACTTCTATAAATATAAAGTCAAGATGCAGATTATTGCCAGCAAACTCAGTTATCAGCAAACACCACATAACTATATAACATGCTAATAGCAACATGAAGAACCCTTTGAAATCTCATCAGCTTTTACTGAAGGACTTCAAAATTATATTCTATAGAGAATAACAGAAACAAAAGCTGCCTTAAATAACTTTTCTACCAGTTGTTTTAAAAACTTGTAGAGCCTCAGAACTCTTTCTCCAAATGAAACCTTAAGAGGACAGCGGTAGCAGGAACAGATCATGGTGGTGCCAGACTGGTCGGAGGCTGGTCCCCACCCACTGCACCTGGACCAGTCCTGCTCTGGCCCCGGAGACATTTCCTCAATCTAAGCACCAACATAAACCAAACCCCACCTTTTAATAGAAAGAAAATAGTAAGTCCCAGAGAGGTTAAGAAACTTCCCTGAGTGACTTGATATCTAAAATAGCAGAATTCTGTCTGTTTCTAGTCTCATGCCCTTTCCACTATGTCAAAATTCCTGTCTCCTTAAGGAATAAAAGAACACATTTCTTCTCTTTTTCATTGCACCTCAGAGGCAATCAGCTGCTTCAAGATGAAGCTGAGTATCTCCTTCCCAGCCACCGGCTGCCAGAAACTCATTGAAGTGGATGACGTACGCAAACTTCATACTTTATATGAGAAGCGTAGGGCTGTGGAAGTTGCTGCATACACTGTGGGTGAAGAATGGAAGGGTTATGTGGTCCGAATCCGTGGTGGGGATGACAAGCACGGTTTCCCCATGAAGCAGGGTGTCTTGACCCACGGCCGTGTGTGCCTGCTAGTGAGTAAGGGCCTTTCCTGTTATAGACCAAGGAGAATTGGAGAAAGAACGTCCAAGTCTGTTCGGGGTTGTATTGTGGATGCCAACCTGAGCGTTCTCAACTTGGTTATTATAAAAAAAAGGGGAGAAGAATATCCCTGGACTGACTGATACTACAGTACCTCATTGTCTGGGGCCCAGAAGAGCTAGCAGAATCTGCAAACTTCAATCTGTCTGAAGAAGATGATGTTCGCTGATATGTTGTAAGGAAGCCCTTAAACAAAGAGGGTAAGAAAACTAGGACCAAAGCACCCAAGATTCAGCGACTTGTAACTCCATGTGTCCTGCAACATAAACGCGGGCGTATTGCTCTGAAGAAACAGCATACCAAGAAAAATAAGGAAAAGGCTGTAGAATATGCTAAACTTTTGGCCAAGAGAATGAAGAAGGCCAAAGAAAAGCACCCGGAACAGATTGCCAGGAGACGTAGGCTGTCCTCTCTGACAGCATCTACTTCTAAGTGTGAGTCATCTAGCCAAAAAGAAGATTTTTTGAGTTAAATAATAAATACCATAGCCCATAAAAAAAAAAAGAAAGAAAGAAAGAACACATGTCTGAGCAATGATTTGGTACCAACTTGAAACCAAGAAACTAACCCATCCATTGTTATTTTCCTGTGCCGGAAGCATGGGATGTCTGTATATGCAGAAAATACAAAGTAATAAGCCTGAAATTATTACTCTTACGTATTACCAACAGGGGCTCACTCTGCTGTTCAGGCTGGACTGGAACTCATGGACTCAAGGGACCCTCCTGCCTCAGCCTCCCAAGTAGCTGGGATTACAGGCTCTAGGGATGCTCTTACTATTTTTAGTTGTATTGCTAACATAAGGTGACTGCCTTTCTTGATATCCTCCAATCACAGTGCATGTATTTGTTTTGTTTTGTTTGAACGTAGCTGCCATTGTTTAGAAAAAGTGAAATTGGGGGTTCATATACTAAACAACATAAAAGAAGAATGAAAAACTATGCCATAAACGATCTGACGTCTAACTTTGGGTGGAATATAATGCAAATGACATGTAACCCAGTTTCTAAAGCGACCATCCCCCAAATCCTAGACATTCATAGGTAATAACAAGTTTCTGCAAGCATTCTCATCTTATCGTGAAGTACTTACTGCACATACACGGTCTCCCTGGTGCAAAGAGAAGTGTCAGCATAAGAGATATTAAAGAAGAAGGAAAATGTCCATGTTTCTTCCTTCCGTGATCCTAACATCTAAAGCAAGAAACAAAATGTGAAACAGCCCACTATAAAATACTCAGAAAAGGCAGAAGGGAATGGAGAGAAGCTAAGGGAATTTCATCTATAATTATACCAACCAGACAAGGCAATTATGCTAAGCATTTTTGGTAGATTTCCTTCCAGTTTTTCCCCCAATGAGTTTTTTACCTAACTAATGTTAGATTCTATATACAAGTTTGTATTCCGTTTCTTAATTTACTATTATATGATAATTATTTTCCAGCCTCATGTAAAACATCCTGTTAACATTACTTTTAAAGGTGCATACTGTTTTCTAGTGGCATGTTTTTGGTAAGGTTTGGGAGGGGGAATTTGTTATAGCAAGCATTTGTTTTTTTAAAAATAGGCATTTTGAGGCCGGGTGCAGTGGCTCACACCTGTAATCCTAGCAATCTGGGAGGCTGAGGCCGGAGGATCGCTTAAACGCAGGAGTTCGAGACCAGCCTGAGCAAGAGTGAGACCCCATCTCTACTAAAAATAAAAAGATATTATCTGGACAACTAAAAATATATAGAGAAAAAATTAGCTGGGCATGATGGCATATGCCTGTAATCCCAGCTACTCAGGAGGCTGAGGCAAAAGGATCGCGTGAGCCCAGGAGTTTGAGGTTGCTGTGAGCTAGGCTGATGCCATGGCACTCTAACCGGGACAACAGAGCGAGACTCTGTCTCAAAAAAAAATAAAAAGGCATTTTGAAAGGGGCAAGGTGCAGATCCTGGGGCTTTCCTTGAGAGTGATCCACTCTTGTTCTAGAACTTTTCACATCAATGGCAAATAGCATTCACTGTGGATGGGAAACAATCACTCAGTGGAGGCCAGTTACAACCACCACCCAATAGTATTTAGAAAGACAATCCTGCCCTGTGTCATGCTGGCAACTTTCTGTAGCATCTTCCTAGCGATCCTTCGAATCTTTCTGTAACCCGGAGCACAGGGCTGCAGAGCTCAGAAAGAGGAGTTTCCTCCTGAAACCTTCAGTAATCCATGGGCCATTCGTACTTGGGAAACTCTAAGAGGACGGGGCTGCTTCTTGTTTCTTTAACTAGCTCCTCACAATTTAAGTAAACTGACTGCAAACCTCCAAAGGAGAAAGCTTCCCTTTAGCAAGAGTTGAATTCAAGATAAAATCATGCAAATCAGCAGAACCCAATGGATTCTCTTCTCCTGTAATAAGTCAATGCCCACAGAAGCATATCTAACTTACTTGTGCATTTTGTACTCATTAGCAGAATGTTAATCTGAAACATTTAAACCATGCTGGCATGAGACAGAAACATTTCAGATATAGGAAAAAGTTATAGCACAGTTTCACAGCAGCTTCAACAAACCCGTGAAGCAGTTCTGTCTTGCAAAGGTGGGTGTGGAGTGGGACACATCGTTCTTGTTAAACCCGTCTGACTGCTCCTTGAATTTAACTGCTTAGCAGTTTGGCTGCAGGTGGAACTGAACAAAAGCCATCTTGAGTCCTTTCCCACCTAGGCAAGCAGAAGAAACATCATCTGTCATCTCTAAACAAGGTTTTATTTTGCTTTACCAAATAAGGAAAAAGTAATCTCGTGATTTAAAATTGGAATGACTTTGTTCTTAAAACAAAAATCAACATTTAACGTCTCTGAGAAAACATGAAATACAGAAGGAGACTTTTGAAAACTTTCTTTTTAACTACAGAGGGACTTGTCTTTTTAAGAGGCACTTATATTAATATGAAATATATCTTGATCCCAGAGTTATTAAAAATAAAAGTTAAGAAAATGAGTGTGTTTATATAGACAAAGATGTGAAAAGAAGGCAAAATGTGAAGTTTTTTTAAAGGCAATTTTAAGGTATATATGTAGTATGGTCAGATTTTTTACACCAAAATTTATATGTTAGAAGAGACATATAAAGTAATCTTAAGGCATATTAGTTATCACTGGAAGACAGATGCTCAGAAGATTATTTGTTGGGGTATATATTTCTAACCACAGATTTTAAAAATATGTAATTTTATAAGAAAAAGGTAGTTTTTACACCTGGTTTTGAAAATGAAAGTGAGATCCTTAACACTTGATTCTTTTTTTTTTTTTTTTTTTTTTTGAGACAGAGTCTCACTCAGCTTCCCGGGCTAGAGTGAGTGCCATGGCGTCAGCCTAGCTCACAGCAACCTCAAACTCCTGGGCTCAAGCAATTCTACTGCCTCAGCCTCCCAAGTAGCTGGGACTAGAGGCATGTGCCACCATGCCCGGCTAATTTTTTCTATATATTCTTAGTTGGCCAATTAATTTCTTTCTATTTATAGTAGAGATGGGGTCTTGCTCTTGCTCAGGTTGGTTTCGAACTCCTGACCTTGAGCAATCCACCCACCTCGGCCTCCCAGAGTGCTAGGATTACAGGCGTGAGCCACCGCGCCCGGCAACACTTGATTCTTTAAAATCTGATATTTATCACTATGAGAAAAATAATTATAATGCCATTCATTTGTATAGCACCTTACAGGGCATTTTTGTTTGTTTTTTTTAAAGATTTTTTATTGTGCTAAAATACACATAAGACTCATCCTTTCAGTCACTTTTAAGTGTACAACTGAGTGGTATTAAATACACTCACGTTGTTGCACAACCATCACCATCATCCCTTTCCAGAACCTTTTCATCATCGCATAGAAACTCTGTCCCTATTAAATGTTGACTCCCCATTCCTCACCCCCATGGCCCCTGGTAACCACTCCCTGCTTTCTGCTTTTATGAATTTGACCACTCTAGGTACCAAGTGGAATCCTACAGTACTTGTCCATTTGTGACTGGACATTTCACTGAGCGTAATGTCTTCAAAGTTCGTCCATATCATAGCATGTATCAGAATTTCCTTTCTTTATTAGACTAACTAATATTCCATTGTATGAATATAGCACATTTTGTTTATCCATTCATCAGTTGATGGATATCTGGATTGCTTCCACCTTTTGGCTATTGTAAATATCACTGCTATGTTGTTTTTAAGTAGTAAAATGATCATAAACTTTTCCTTTACAACTTCCCCATCCCCTAGAGTTAATACCTGTCTTTTTCCCCCCTCTTGTCTTAGTTGTCTGTTATTATTAATTTATTCCCACACTGTCCCCTAGTTGAGTAAATATTTTCTCCATACGTTCACATCAGTTATTCTATTAATTTCATTGCTTGAAGGAATCTTTCCTAGAATCTTCTGGTTTGCTCCAGTCTGAGTTGATACTCCCTAGACCTGCTTCTCAGCTGTCAAGGTGGGCTCTCTCTTTACCATCATCTCTTCCGCCTGCCATGTGTTGGCTGGACCCTCTGTCTTGCGAGACCAATGCCTTTCAATTTCTTGGTTTAGTTCCTCATTTTGGTGGCACACATCTTTCACCAACTCTACTCAGAAAGAGTACATGGGAGGTAAATTTTTTGAGCACTTGTGCGTCTGAAAGCGTCCTTATTGCATTACACACTTCATTGATCATTTGGCCAGATACCGAATTCTAGTTTAGAAATAATTGTCCCTCTGCCGGGTGCTGGGGTGCACGTCTGTAACCCCAGCTACTTAGGAAGCTGAGGCAGGAGGATGGCTTGAGCCCAGGAGTTGAGCCTAGGCAACTTAGTGAGAAATAACCTCAATTTAAAAAAAAAAAATTGTCCCTCAGATTGTTGGAAACATTGCTCCATTATCTTCTGTTTGCAGAGTTGCTGTTGAGAAGTCCAAAGCCACTCTAGTTCTTTGTACATTTTACAAAACCTTTAGCAGTCAAGATATCCCATTATTTTACAACATAAATTTGGGGGGTTCAACCCAAGTGCCATTCGTGCTTGGTCCCAGTGCAGGAGAAATAGAGTACATTATTGTCCTCAGAGGGTTGCTGTCACCAAGATGAAGGCTTGGAAGATGGTGCCACTGGCTCACTGTCACTTCCAACCACTACCCACTCCTCTTCTCAAGATGAAGGCACTTTTTCTCACCAGAGGAGGAGAAGTAAACCTCCTATTATGCTGAAAGGACAGCTTAAGCTTCTTTCCCTGGGCTCTTAAATCCTCTGGGGCAGCTTTCAGTCTTGACATATTGGAAGTCACCCAACAGGCTATCTTCAGGCCAAAAATAACGTGGCCCTTCCCACTTCCATAGCCCTGGAATCCCTTCTGCTATTTGGGGACCTTTTCCAAGTTAAAAGTTTTCATCTTTTAACTAAATGAGTATCACTGCCCAAACCAGGCACATCATTTTAACAATAAATCACAGCTCTCATTGAAGGTTGACTATGTGTCAGACACTGTAATTGCTAATTGCTCCGTGTTTCATCTCGGTTAATCCTTAGAACAAACCCAGGTGTTACCATGACCTAGCTGAGGCCTAGGGAAGGGAATTGACTTGCCAAGGGAACCCAGCTGGTATATGCAAAGCAGGGATCCAAATTCAGTTCTTCTTGCTCCAAAAGAGCCAACATCTGAACCATTTTGCTGGGTTGCCTGGGTCAGAAAATAGACAATGGAGGACAGTGCAGTGGTTTTCACCCAAGAACAGTCCACAGGAGGCAAGTGCACCAAAAAGTTAACAGTGACGATCTCTGGGTTTTGGAATAATGAATAGATTTTCTTCTTCATTCTTTTCAGTATTTTCCAATTTTTGTCTTTACAATAACTTTATTGTCAGAAAAATACAATAAAAACAACAGACTCCAGAGCTGTAACATTTAACTCAGATTGAATGTCTCTATTGTTTTGTTTGTCTGGAACAGGCTGAAAACTCCCTGGAGCAAGAGTGCTGTCCTTCATAACACTCATTACCCTGCCAGACATTGGATAATAAACTCTAATAATGTATCTACTCCATTCCTCTGTCTACTCAGTCTGTAGTTCTATCTGAAAAGCTATCAGGTCTGTCTGTGTCCTGCAAGACCTATGACAGCTTCCCACCAACCCCACCCCACCCAGATGTACAGAAATGGATTAATCATACATCAAGCTCATGACACACACCCATCATTGGTCCCTACATGCCCCCATTGCCCTATTTGTAAAATAATATGTAGAACATCCACCTACCCACCACCCAGAACAGGTATAATTTACATCCACTGACCTGAGCTAACAATCCTGAATGTTGAGTTTGCAGTTTACCATTCATTTCCTGGTACGTCTATGTCTGTTATATAGTTTTATCACACATATACCCATTCTGGAAAAGTTTCTTTAATTTTAGTTGTTTCTAATATTATAAAAGGACTTAGGCCGGGCGTGGTGGCTCACGCCTGTAATCCTAGCACTCTGGGAGGCTGAGGCAGGTGGATAGCTCAAGGTCAGGAGTTCGAGACCAGCCTGAGCAAGAGTGAGACCCCATCTCTACTATAAATAGAAAGAAATTAATTGGCCAACTAAAAATATATGCAAAAAATTAGCCGGGCATGGTGGCGCATGCCTGTAGTCTCAACTACTCGGGAGGCTGAGGCAGAAGGATTGCTTGAGCCCAGGAGTTTGAGGTTGCTGTGAGCTAGGCTGATGCCACGGCACTCTACAGCCCGGACAACACAGTGAGACTCTGTCTCAAAAAAAAAAAAAAAGAAAAAAAGAAAAAACAAAAAACCTGAAAGAAGCACAGATAGTGGTCGACACCATAACTCTCAATTCATCTGACTGGCCTCTGCAGAAACCACACGGATTACGGCAGATGACCATGGGCTATTCTAAAATTAACCAAGTGGTAGTCCCAAAGCCAACTGATATATTAGGTATTATAACATATTTACTGAAGTAGATAGATGTGGACTTTGGCACTTAGTATGTTGCTATTGGGTGGATAAATGCCTTTTTTTTCAATACTCATTAGCAATGGCATCAAAAGTAATTTGCCTTTCCATGGCAAGGACTACAGTATACCTTTACCATAACAGCTTTAGAGCTATGTTAATTCTTTTGTCATAATCTAGTCCTCAAGGAACTAGATTGTTTTGACATTCTGCAGAATGTCACAGCAGTCTATTATCTTGATGATGTCATACGAATTGCACTAGGCAGCAGGAAGTGACTTAGATACATTACTAAGAGGTCACATGCATGATGGAAAATGGGAGACACACCCCACACAGAGACTTAGGACCCACCAAATCAGTGACATTTTTAAAGCTTGAAGCATGCTTGGACACCCCTCTAAAGTAAAGGAGAAATTTTTGCAACGTGCATACCTACTACTACAAAAGCTGCACAGTACCTGTTGGAATTCTTTGGGTTTTAAGGTGGCATTAACCACACTTTGAAAAAATCCTCAAATGTATTTATCTAGTGACTTAGAAGGCTTCTAGAGGAAGAGAGGGCTCTGCAGTGAGTTCAGGCGGTGGCACAAGCTTCTTTGCCACTTGAACTGTATGTCACAGCAAATCCTGTGGCGCCCGAGGGATCCAGGGAGGGTAAGGATGCTGGGCAAAACACAATATGAAAATTATGGTACAAAACTATAGAGTTCTTAAGCAAGACCCTGTCCTCTACTTGAAAAACAGCTATTTGAAAAATAGCTCTTTCTGTGCTACTGGGTTCTAGCTGAAACTAGCATCTGACCTTGAAACACCTATGTGACCTGAGCTGTCCATCACGAGTTAAATTTTCCTATGTCCATTTAGTCACAAGGCCAAGTCAGTGTAGTAGCAATCCCCTACATGATTAAAGTGGCACGTTTGGTACCAGACTCAAGCAGATCCAGAGCATATGTAAATTGCAGGAAAAGGTAAATTCCGTGGTCAGATGACCATGCTACCATGTCAACTTACTTCTGTGGTACCAACACCTCTTTTTCAATGCATATCCATGGCCTCTCATTCCCTATGGCCAACTGGTGGAGGAGGAAGGGACTTGGGCTCACAGGTGGGTGGCAGGAGATGCTGGCCTTGGAGGTGGACTGCCGCTGCTCTACAGCCCCTCAGGAGTGTCCTCCCAGGAAGCAAAGCTCCCCAGCAAATGCTCCATCATTTGCTTTGGAGGAAGGGGAAAGTGGCCTGTAGTATAGACACGAACTTCTGGGAGTGGGACATGGCTTAGCTGATAGGTCAGGAGCTAGGAGGCCAGTGACAAAGAGGCTGGGAGAGACCTACAGAAGTGCTCACGGAGCTTGAAAGCCTTAGTGCCCACAAGGAAGAATCTACTCCAGTTAGAAGAGCCAATGTTAGCGGATGTTAGTGAGTATCTCTCCTCAACCCCTACTACTTGCCCGGGATGGAGGCTATGCACAGACCCAACCTCATGGGCTCCTGCTCGCCATGGCTGCCCTGTCTGTGGACACCAATGTGTCAGCAGCACAGACTGATGCCGTGACATCAGTGTGGCACTATTCCGTGACAAGACAGGCCTGGTGGCAGGTTGATTTCACCGAGCCCCTTTCACCCGGGAAGGGACATCGGTTCATCCTCACTGAAATAGACACATACTGAGTTTGCCTGCCCTGCCGGCAATGCTTCTGTCAGCAATCCCAGCAAGGGCTGATAAAACACTGAAGAGTTGGTCAAAGACGTTGTCTCAGACCAAGGGATCCATTTTATTGCAAAGGAAGCACAACAGTGACCTGGGGCTAACTAATCTTTCTGTTCCCAGAGGCAGTCTGCCTGGCAGAATGGCATAGCAGCCTAGGCATTTGATGCCTAAAGGCATCAAATCATGGGAAAAAATAGACAAACAACCTTGCAGGGCTGGGTGCGACCTTTCAAGATGCAGCATAGGTGTTGAACCAATGACCGACAGGTGACACTAGGTTCCCAACAGATAGAATAAACTGGTCCAGGAACCAAGCCGAGTGATGCGAGTAGGAGTGGTCCTGCCCACCACCATCCACGACACGGCTGTGTGATCTCGCTTCCCATCCCCACATGCCTGCGCTCTACTGATTTCCAAGGGAGGTCACACCTGCCAGTGGATACCAGCTTCCACTGAGCTTGAAGCTATGACTACCACCTGGTCACTCTGGGCCCTTATGCCAGTAGGCCAGGTCTATGTCCCCCTGGGGTCAGCTTTACCAATGAACATGAAGAGATAAGAAGATGCCAACAAAGAAATTCTTCCTTTCTCTTCTACCTCAATGGACTCTTCCAATGCAGAGTAGTTCTCTGTGCTCTGTCCAGAGACATCGCAGGGGATCAGGAAACTGGCTATATTTTCTTGTGATGCTGTGGCCAGCTTGTGACAAACCCCCTTGTTTCTACTTTTCCTCTTTCCCTGCCTTCCTTCCTCCCCCTCCTCCCACTGCACTGAGATTCTAGTGCTCAATACAGAACTAGCATGTATGGAAAACAGCTAGGTCAGATGTCTACATGGGTCTGATTTGCCAAGAGGCAGTGGACGGGAATGAGATTCCAGGCCAAGGTTAATGCACAAAGGATCAGGCACTGACTGATTCCTACACACAGAGGTTGCATACAGACTCCAGATGCATCACAGGCAAGCAGGCCTACTCTAGGTGCCCAAGAATCCAGAGGAGAGACACTGGTCCCTTGCTGCCTTGGTGGCAGGTACACAAAGAGTGTCAGGTGGAGGTTGGGAAGTCAGGAGCTGGCTCATAATCTGAGACCCAGGCCAAATGCAGCTGGCACCACCCCCGGAACACTTTCCATGCCTTGTGGAATAGACGGCCCTTTTCCACCCTCCCTCAGGAATGCCTCCTCATGCAGCTGATCAGTACATGTGCTGGGTCATTTGTTTTCATGTCTGTTTCACGTCACTCCACTGCTGAACAACCATGATGGCGCCCATTCTACTCAAATAGAAGGCAACGTCCTTACAGTGGCCCACAGAGCACCTTATAGCCTGTCTCCACCCACCCCTCTGCCCTCTCCTCCTTGCACACTCCGTCCCAGTCACCCCCGTCCCAGTCACACTTTCTAGTCCTGGGTCACCCAGCCCCCCTGCTGCTTAAGAAGTGCCAGCACCACCCTGGGACCTCCGCCTGGAAGAGTCTTCCCCCAGACATCTTCACCGCTAACGCCCTCACCACCTCAAGACTTGTTTCAACGCCACCTCACTGAGAACCACCCTAACCACCCTACCGAATAGGAACACCTGTCTGCCTCACCCCCCTACAGGTGGCAGCCTCACACCTCTGCTCTACAGAAATGCTGCTCCTCCACTAACACCATTAACAAAGGTGTTATTACCTGATCCCTCAACCTCAGGAACAAATAGACTGGCAGTGGCCATATCCACTGTGATCACTGCCCTTGCCCATGTGAGGATCAGTCTGCTGAGTATTCTAAGAAGTCAGGCAGCCTTTGCCTTTCATCCACCCCTCCATCCCAGCCCCTCCCTCCCCAAGACTTAAAGACTTTGCATCCTCTGAACTCGACACGCTTTTGTCAATTGCTCTGAGTGTTGGCAGCTCTCAGAGCTTTTCCACTGGTTGGTATTTTTCTCAGGCACAGAACTCTGGGAGCAGCAGCTGCCTCTGGAGAGGGAGATTGGAAAGGGAAAGTGGCATCTGGCTGCCTCGCCTGCCATGGCTTGTAAGTGGGGCTGGTCTCTGGTGGGTGCTCAGGAGAGGCTTCCGTTAACAGTAATGGGTGCTCTGGATGTTTCAAAGGCAGAACCAGCTACTGGATTCAGACACTGTCTGCAGAGTGAGGGCTGCTGAACTCACTGTCTGGGCTGGAGAAATCACTCCCGTTAGTTACTCGGCTCTGCATAACCAGAGGGTCGTTTATGTGCACACGCTCGCTGTCTTATTAAAGCCAAAGGAAGCACGGGCCTCAGTCTCTCTGCCTGTTTCTAAAGTGCGTTATTTGCGATTCAATTTCACATGGCCTGCAGAGGCAATAAAGGGCAAAGAGAATTACCCTGTAATGTATTCCAAAAGCGCTCCCCGCACACCCACACTCCCGAGGATAACAATTTGCCAATATAACCTTTAATTAAATGAACAGAAATCATGCAGACCCCATGGTGTAGGAAGTCACTAAATAGAGGGAAATTATGTATGAGTTGCCCCCAGCCACTCATTTTAGCTTGAATAGGATCTGTCAGTAGGGGCTTTAAAGTGCTCTAAACTAAAAATGGGAAGCAGCCCTTTCCCAGCATCTGCCAGGCAGACAGACAGGCCTCTGGCCACACCCACTGGGGTGACAGGAGGTGCCTCCTGGAGGAGGTGCAGGGGGAAACCCGGCACTCTCAGGACTCCGGAGCCACCCACAGGCCCAGAGATGCACCCCAGGCCTTTGAATCAACTGAACAACTTCCCAGCATGGCAGACTCTTGTTCTCCATTCAGAGTCATTGCCAAGGAGGCAACGGTCATTGTCAAATCTCAAGGGCAGCTTTCCCTGGTTGGAAGGCAGCAACACTGTGGGCAAAAGTCATTAGATTCCTGCAATTCTGAAGCAACTGCCTATATGCCAGTGTATCTTACCAGGGGGTGGCAAGGAAAGACAAACAAAGGTCACCGTGCCTTCTCTCTCTCACCTGTCCCCATCTTCCAGGCCCATTGCCACTGCCCTACTATCAGCCTTGATTAACACCTGCACCAGTTGCTGTCAGACAGAGCCCTGACCTGTCCCACCCTCAATCTGCAACCATCCCCTCCTTCCACTCCACACACAAGCTATGGCCAGAACACCAGCCTAAAGTTCATGTCCCTTTTCTGCTCAAAATCCTCTGGATGGTGGTTGGATCTGCCAAAAGGATAGAGCCCAAACTTTTAGCCCCTTGCTCCAAACTGCAGTCATCATTCCAGTCTTCACTGCCATGGCACCTATTCACATCCCTAGCCTCAGCCAAGCCTGGACTGTTCCTGTACCGGTCCCCTCCGTGTCTCTGTTCACATGGTGTGCCTATGAACGGAACACTCCCGCCCCTACCCTGCCATTTCCATAGCTGTAAATTTCAGGCACTCCTTACGGATTAGCCCCAGTCCTGTCTCCTCCGTGAAGCCTTTCCCCACTGGGGCTAATCTCATCCTTCTTTGCAATAACTCCTCTCATAGTCCATCCTGAAATATAGTTAGTTTTTTCTCCTAGTCTAGGAAGTAAACTCTTTTGAGGATAGGAAACTATTCACTGTTACATCTGGGTTATCCGCACACAGTGAAACCACAGGTACTTGATAAATGTTGATTGGGTAAAGTTTAATTTTGGAGATTGTTTATTTTTGTGGGACTTGCACAAAGATTAGCTTTATTTAACAGAGAACAGAATTCCCCATGATGCCAAGCATCAGGCACAGTGTTGGGGGATGGGACTTCTAAGGAAACTGTATAAGGAGCTGAGGCTTTAAGAAATGGGAATTATAAGCTTGGAGTTACAAAAAAAAAAAAAACGGGAGAGGGTCATAAAGGGGTGAAATTTAACAGCTAGGTTTTATTAGCTCAGGTATACTGTGTATATAATCTAATTTCTCCCAGAAAATTCTCTGAGGCTTAAGAGAAGTGGAAACAGATTCACACTAAAGGGGTATGAATTGGCTCCCAGTTTCATTCCATCCTCCAGGAAACCTTCCTAACTGTTCTGGGCCAGTCTGTTCCCTGCCTTCACTGACTTTAATACCATACAGCTTAGTGCTAAAGTATACATCACCTTTATTATTCATTAAAGTTTCATAGGCAGTAACTGTACCTCACCAACTGGACTATGGAGAGATTATGTCTGAAGGTTTTGAATGTCCTACAGGGGACAACACCTTGCTAGCTACATGGCTGTGCTCAATACCTGCCTGTAGACTGATTCACTCCTTTTGGGTTTCCCCCAAGACTGAGATACTATAATTGTTCCATTTGGCTCCAAAAGAGGTTGGAAGAAATTTCTTGTGATATTTGCTATTGTTTAGTATTTCTCCAGCTCCTATTACGGTACTACTGTCAATTAGTAAATATGTATAAGCACTATTTTTTGGCAGGCACTTTTGAGACGTTAAAAAATATAAAACACGAAATTATGGGATGGCCTTGCAATGCAGGAGTCAGTTCATACTCTATATGGGAGGGAGAACTCCTACATACTGAAATGTAATAACAGTGCAAGTTGGAGAGTGCTGGTTCCAGTAAGTGGTTGAGAGGCCAAGTGCTATCCGAGCACAGATGCCATTCTTTGCCCTCTAGACATATCAGTGCAAAAACAGCCCTTAGATTCTCTATTGATCCTTCTCCATCTAAAATTTTGCAGACTTGAAGAGAATACCAGAGGTTGCTCAGCAACTAATTTACACACAGTAGGAGTTCTCACTCAGCTCACTCTGCCTATGTGCTGAGTTTTAGAACAGGGTCCAGGCCTGTCAGGCTGGGGGTTTTGCTGCCCTCTTTGTACTTATCCTGCAGGGAAGGAGCAACTCAGAAGCCTGTCCCCACCCTAAGGGATTTTTCTCAACAGACACCACAGAACTCAGCCAACCCTGGCCTTGTGAGTGGTCCCCAGAGATACATAGCTTGCTGGAGCTTGCCCTGACCTTTCCTGCAAAATGCATTTCATTATTAGCTGGAAGGGAAACAAAAACTGAATTGCAAGGAAAATAAAGTTGGAAAAAAGAGCAACTGTACAGAAAGAATAGGGATGTCTCCCTCTCTCTCTCCCTCTCTCTCTCAATATCATGGTAGTAACCCTGCTAAGAGAACATGATTCTAGATGAAAAAACAATTCAAATTATAATTACTGGAAAGTTGAGAAAATATTTGTAAATATTTGTGGTACTTTATTTATGTCAGTGACAAACAGTTTTTCAGTCCCTCAATTAAGAAATGGACCCTTGCAAGCTCCTGTTGATGGTAACATACAATGACTACTCAGAGAGAGCCAGACTTGAGCGTGTGCTAAGCATGGGTGACCCAGAAAAGGCTCAGCCCAGAGATAGCCTGTGAGGCATGGCAAGGAAATGGGCTTTAAGTTTCAGCTTTAAAAAAAAACCCTTGTTTTCATTATAAAGGAAATACTGTTCCTTACAGAAAATGTGGCCAATAATGTACATAAATATAACAATAAAAACATATCACATAGATTCTTATCACCTGAAAGGGACCCAAGTTTAAGAAGCATTTACCTTATGATAGGCAACAGTTCAGCTGCATTATATACACCATCTCATTCTCCTTGCACGGTGTTTTGCCTTTGTTTTTGCCCCAATTAATGCCTTCTCTCTTAGTGAAAGATGCTGCTCCTTGAGGTTAGAGAGGGAACAAATCACTTTCACATATTCCGAATGACCACCAACTTATTACTAATTAAATGAATCCCCTTCACAAATCCAAATAAATCCTGCTAATAAGCAAGTCAAATCATCATTTTGAACCACCAGTTTATAGATATCACACCTGCTAGGACCTCCTGACTCCAGGGACGTATGACATCATCTCCTGTCTTGGCTTAAAAGCCTTCGGTAATTTTCTGGTATTGCTCCATGACACCTGGGAACTGGCTCCTATCTTCTTAGAAGACAAACCGTATCAGAGAATGAGACTAATATGCTAGAGTCCTCAAGATCACCCCTACATTTGGAGATCGCTAGAAGGACTTGTAGGACTCAGCATGCAGTTGTATTCTTAGCTACAACTTATTACAGCAATGTAGGAAGGATATACAGCCACATCATTAGGGGGAAAGACACAGAGTGGGATATCCACGCACAGGCTTCCTTATGCTCTCTCTCTTCCGTGGGCTTGCACAGAGCCCACTTTTCCCTGAGCAACAAAATGCAACAGCACGTGTGAGATGTTTCTGCCTAGAGAAACTAATTAGAGACTTGCACCGAAGGTTTTCACTGGGGGCTTGTCCCATGGATACCCCTTGCCTAAAATGTACTAAAATTCCAGGCTCCCAGAAGGAACTGGGTGTTCAGAATAAACCACATTGTTTGCACAAATAATCTAGACACACTCAGCCACCCTTATCAGTTAGGGGATAGTGGGACCCTCCTGAAATCCAAGTTCTCAGATGCCTGTCAAGGGTCAACCCTGCATGCACATCTTTCTAAGGATAGCCTCAAGCCTGCTATGTTAAACTTTTACCACACCACTGAACACCAAAAGTCTTGTCTGTATACACATGGTCTCCACCGAGGGGAAGAAAATAATCCAATTAATAGTTTGGTGCTGGGCATGTCGTTCCTCATGGATATGCTCATGTAGCACTTCTTCCTCAGCTTTCTTATTACAACTTCAATAATAAGGACTACGTGATTTTTAATTTAATATCTATCTCACTGGCTAGACTCTGGGCTGGTCTCGTGACTTCCTTTCACCCGTAGGATGTGTCAGAAGTGACACTGTGTGAGTCCCAGAATCTGGAAGTGAAGGTGTCCTACAATTTCTGCCTCCACTGTCTTGGGAAGCTTGGCCCTGAGACCACCCATGCAGGAAGCTTATCTGGCCTCCCGGAGGATGGGGAAACCCGTGTGTTCAAGGCTGCAGCCTGCACCAACTCCCAGACACGTGAGGGAGCCCATCTGGGATCTTCCAGCCCTGCCCATTCTGCAGCTGAATGCATGAGCCCTGGCAAAACCAGCAGGGAAATTAACTAGCGACCCACAGGATCATGAGAAATGCTAAATCACTGTTGTTTCAAGCTACAGACTTTTGGAGGGGTTTGTTATAACAGCAATAAATAACTGATAAATGACAGCAGGGCTTGTTTTTCTTGAGCCTTTCTCTGCATTCCTGCAAAGTGTCTTATTTTATACATTGAGTTTAACTTCCCAAAGTAGGTCCTTGTCTTCTTACCCCCTGCTTCTGCCTTTCTCTATCCATGTTCCTGATAGTAGATCAAAATCGATGCATAAACTGGGTTAACAAGACAGGACCGTCCTTGGCAAGGGGAAGGAGAGAAGGCTGGGGGCGGGGAGGGCAGAGTCTCAGAGAAGACAAAGAAAACAGACCATTTGCAGACAATATTAATGAATCTTATATCTTTCACCAAACAAGAGAACAGAGCATCTTTGGCCCTTCAGGGACCTGTGACTGCCCCCACACTACGAGAGAACCCCAGCCTTGCCTTCTCCCTCTGCCTTGCATCAGGGACACAAGCCGTCTGGCTGACAGTTCTCTTGTTGTTCCCTTTTCTTCATTCTGGGCACTTGCTGCCAGTCACACCTTTCAGCGGACGTACTTGCCTATCTCTTGCCCACCCACGTCCACACTGAGCCCAGCTCCTCAGGTGGTGGTCGGTCTCATTCTCTGATGGATTCTGTCCCCTAGGGCAGTGCCTCGTACACTGCGGAGGCTCTTTAATGTGTACTGACTGGATGAACAAAAGAGTGTTAATACATCTTCTGGAGATGGGTTTGCGGTAACTTTAGCCTTGGAGAAAGGGAGTAGGAAGAAAGGATGAAAAGAGCAGAATCACATTCTGCTTATAATAAACTTACAAGTACAAATACGAAGAGTATTAGTACTTACAGAGCATGTATTAGGTGTTGTTCTAAATGCTTTGTATTAAATATTTATTCCTCACAAAAATGATGAGGTAAGCAGCTTTATTCCCATCATCTCCATTTTACAAATGCGGAAACCAAGGCACAGACAGGGAAGTGATTTGCCTGACGCCACCCAGCCAGTGCATGTCCAAGCCTGGACTTGAACCCAGGCTGGCTGACCACAGAGTCTAGGCTAATAACCACTACATTACACATCTTCTTACAGAGAAGTCAGCAGAGGCCAGGGCGTTAAAAAACAAACATAAGTGAGAAGAGATGGAGAAAACAGAGGGGCAGGGAGGGAGGAGAGGCAGTTCCTGCCGTTGTGGTGTAAGACGTGACATCAGGACTCACTCTTAGGAGCTGCCTGGACATCTGGCAAAATCGGGAGGGTCTCTGATGGCCTAACAGCAAGTTCCTCTCTCCACTCTGCTCTCTCGATAAGGCCCCCTTGCCAAACAACCCTCCTTATCAAAGGGACCAGGCACAGGTCCTCCTTGTCCTTGAGTAGTGGGTTTCGGCTTCATGCCAGCCTAAAAAATTATTCAAACAAGCCAATCACATCCTTCCACAAGAACCAGGGGCACCCCACCCTCTTGGAACTCCAAAGCCTCCCCTAGCCCCTGGCTGTCCCCTCTGTTCCTGAGAGCAGCCCTGGGTGGCCCGGCATACTGTGTGGTGTCCTCCTCCTCCAGGCTGTGAGCACATGTGACTAATAACCTGCTGTTCACCTCATCGGCCCAGTGCTGGGTATCCCCATACCCCTAGGATGGCAATCCTCCCCTCATGGGTGGGGCGCTTAACTGATTAAACAGTCATGGGTATGAGTTGAGAAGAAAATGGTAGACAGAGCTGTGAACATCTTACTGCCTTGCACCGTGGCACCCCCAGCCTAACGTGATCTGGTCCATCTGCTTGTGCACTAACGTAGGAAGGGCAAGAACAAATGTCTGGGGCTCCCACTGATGTGGTTCTGAGTGCTCCAAATCCCTGGGCACAGTATGGTGACTGTCCCTGGGACAATGGCTGCCAGGAGAGCCCGGGCAAAAGGTGCTTGGCAAACACTTAATGAATTAATACAATAAAATGCTTTAATACTACGGTTAGTAAATCCTTCATCATGAAGTTCTTTGCAAATATCCTACTGCCATTAAAGTGGTTGTGGGAGAATTTACTCATGACAAAAAGCTACATGAAAACAGCAAGAAATAAAATGGTATATGCAATATGGTTTTCACTAGATTTCTTACAAAGCTAAATGTACGAGGAAAATGACCAAAAAGCCATAGACCAAAATGATTACAGCTGTTGTGTTAGCAAGCTGAGATTATTTTAAGTGGTTCTTGTTCTTGCTATTTTCCAAATTTTCTGAACTGTGGTATGTTACTTTCAAAATTGAAAATACATTCAATAATATTTTAAAATAGGCTCCTCTTTATCTGGAATTAATGTTATAACGACTTTTTGCATGGCATTACATCTTGCAATACTAGGACAAATCGACTGGTGGCAACCCAGAGAAAGAGCCAACTCTGTAATATATTGCGGAAAGCGCTGTGAGCTCAGTGCCCAGAGCTGAAGGTCTAGACTGAGCTTCATCAGGAGCTACCTTTGTGACTACAGACAAGCCACTTCATTTATCAGCATCTCATTTTCCTCACCTGTAGAATGAGAATACTATCCACAAGGGTCTTATATTATTATTCTAGGCAAGTGCTGCCAAAGGAGCCAGATGGCTTCGGCGTTTCCCTGGCAGGGCCAGCACCCACGTGCTCTCGGTTCCTCATGCGTCCAAGTTCCCCATCCCCAAGCCCAGCACAGGCCATGGCCCTCAGCTGCACCATCCCTCTCCCAGTCCAGTCCCCTGCCAAGTGCGTAAAATCCTGGGCTGTTCGGGCTGTGCCAGTGAGTTCCAGGATGTCCCTGGCAGCCTGTCCTTGTCTTTGCTGACTTTTGCACCCAAAGCCCCAACCCAGAGCAAGCCCCTGCCCGGAGCTGGCTGTGTTCTGTAGTTACGCATCTCTTTCCCATCTGGGGTTACCATGTAGGTGCCTTATGGATATTGAACAAAATTAAAAGGACTAGTATTTCAGCAACAGAGAAGTTAAAGGTAATAAAAAAAGACAGAAAGAGAGAAATTGTTGGCAGAGTTTTCAAATCCATCATGTTTTAAGCACACCTTCCCAGAAATTGGAAATTAACCTTTCCCACCTCTTTTTTCTTATTTGCAGAAGCAACAATTTGTTCTGTTGAGTCTCCAACTGGCTGAGGTCAAAGAGGCTGTTCTGGTTTGAATTACCATTTTAGCTTTTCTAGCTCTTTATCATGTTTGAACATCTCAGTTTAAGCATTGGCTCATTGATTGGTGTCAAATGCACATTTTCCATTCTGCTTCAATGGCTTCTTTTTTTCTAAAATAGTGTCTTCTCCCCTACCCAGCCCAGCCCAGCCCAGACATCAAGCCCGATGTTAGCATGAGCTGACCTTCAGACACATCAGATCCATCCATCAGAGAAACTGTCCATGTGTGGTTTGCAGATGATCATATGAAGGGCAAGAGCAGCACAGTGGGTCAGGGGAAATGCACAGGACATGTGACATTGAACGAGCCACTTTGCTCCCCTGTCCCTGTTCCTATGGCTTAAACATAGGCATTGGACTAAACCAATGATTTTTAGGAGTCTGGGAGTGGAGGTGGAGATGGGGAGACATATTTCTAGAAAGTTATACTAGGATCACAAGGAGGTTTTTTGTTTGTTTTTCAAACCATCTACCCTACAATCCCAGGTTTTGAAATGCTTCTACTTAAGGAGGAGGGCGAACCCCTGTGAGAGTCACTGGCCTGGTGAGGCCCTCTTACTTTTAGATCTGACACTCTGACATGTGACTAAAGCATACAAGGGAGAGGTTACAAGGAACATTATCATATGACGGCAAAGGCTCTACTAGGGAAGATGGTTTTGGAAGGATCCCTGACCTACATAATCCTAGAGACAACTAAAAGCTAACATTTTTTCTAATGACATTGCCCAATGTCATATGAGGTCAAGGAGGGCACTTACCCACAGGTCTTTATTGGAGACAGTACATGTGTTATAAAAAGTCTTCACGATTGTGTATGCATCACATATAATACATGCCAAGTACACAGCTATCTAATTCAGTAAGAAAAATGCCCAGGAAGAGAATATACAAACTCAGACATGATGAGACACAATTAAAGTATTCCAGATATCACAGCAAACCACAAGAGTAAGGGAATAATCCATAGCTTGTATATAGTGCATACAACATGGAATGATCGGTGTCAGTACCAGAGAGGACACAAGTGCTCATGCCCCAGACTATGCCCCCAAACGCCCTATAATTTAGTTAAAGAGGTATACGTACATTTAAAAAGGTGGTACAAGCAAGGCAGTAGATGCTATACCCAGTGTGGACAATGAGCTCAGCAGGGATTCAGAGGAGTGTGTTCTGGGTAAAGCTGCCTGAGGAACAAGAAACCTGACCTCACTTGGAAACCTGGAAAGGGACAGATAGAAGAAAACAGCTGCTTCTTGGGCCAGGAAAGTGGGAAAACAAGCCTTATATTAATGAGGAAAGGGATTGCTCCAAAGGGCTCAGGTTTTCCCGTTTGAATGTGGTAGCACACAATCAGCATTCATTCTTCCCTTTACAACAATAACTCTGAAACAATTGACACAAACACAAATTCTACCTGTGACCAACCTGGGAGACATGAAACTGTGAAACACAAAGACGGTGTACAAAGCACTACAAATAGTGGAGTCCAGACACAGAGAGAAGATTTTCTTGGGTTGGCATTTCAGGAAGGAGTAGAAAAGGTACACTCTAAAGTAAGGAGCACACCCAGCAGTATAGAATCAAAATCCCTTGTTTTCAACAATGGAAATGGGCTGCAAAATGTGGTCAGCAATAGCCTCCCTGGACCCAGCTCTGTTCTGAGAAGCAGATGAGGACTGATGGAATAAGGAACCATATAGACATGTCCCATGTGCAGAAAGTAGACTTTCCACACAATGGAGGAAGGAGAGAGATTTGGCAATTGTGAAGAGCTTTACAATTACTGATCTTCATTGACTGAGCAAAGGTGAAGGCTAAAGGGACTCACACAAAACATTGCAACAAAGAAAAATTCCTCCTTGAATGCAATGTGGTTCTGGTCTCTTTCCTATACAAACTTCCTACAAATAGCTGGTCTGGGCAAATAATTCAGCCAATTCAAAAAACTATGTCAACAAAAACAAACAACTACAGGCTCTATAAAAAGATATTATTAGAAAATTAGGAAAGGAACAGAAAAAGTAGTGGCAAACAAACAAAAAATATTCACCAGAGAAATACTGACATGGAGCAGATACCAAAAATATAACTAAATACTTTGTCATGATTTGTTAAAATCTTAATGAAGCAATCACACACAAAGATAAAGCAGATGTATAAGAGCTCATGGGAAATATCGTAAGACAGAAGAATTTGAAATATGCGTTAAGAGAAACCTGGAAACAAGTGAAAAAAATTTTTTAAAAATAAAAAATGGTAGAAATAAAGGCAAAATTGAAAGCAACACAAGTAAAACAAGACACTACTAAGAATACAGAAAGGAATAAAAAGGAAAGGACAGTGACAGGAAAAATGGGAAAAAAATGAAATGGAAATAAGGGGTTTAAAGGGGTTAGAGAGAAAACGACAAGTAGGGAAGATTACCAAAGGACATAAAAGAATATTTAGAGATATAATTCAATAAATTTTGCAGAAATAAAGAAAAAAGACTTGAATACATTGAAGTCACAAAGCATCCAGGGAAAAATTGACAAACATAGTCTGGTACATTTATGAGACTTCAAAGATAAAATTTTGGGGCAGCCAGGCACCTGTCACTTACGATGGAGGAAAAAGAGACTGGCCTCAGACTTCACCCACTGCATCATTTACAGTTATAAAACAGTGGGGTGATGCCATTGTAGCTAGTCCTTAAGAAAACAAAGCATTACTCAAGAATTTTATACCTAGCAAAACTATCATTCATTATAAAGATAATGAACCACAATTTTCGAATCTGTAAGAATTTAAGATATTTCATTCTGTCTTACAGAAACTCTGAGAGGAAGAACTTTTCAGCCACCTAAGAGATGAATGGAGAACAATACCAAAGGCCTAGTGAGGAAGACTGAATTGATTTAAATGTAGAACTAAGACTAAAACAACTTGGGATTTCTAATGAAAAACCAGTCTATAAATGTTACAAATTCTGACAATGTAGATATAACTAGCAGAAGGGAAATGTGGAAGCAGCTACCATATTCATTATCTTCTATAGCTTGGAGGTGAAAAGATACTAAAAGCTGGCAAACATATTTATTTAACAGCACAAAAGTGAATCCCCCAAAAATAGTATAACCAACTAAAACAGAATGGGGCATGAGAGGAAGGGAAAGGAGGCAAAGGAAATACAAAAAGAAGGCTGATCTGCCAAGTTTCCTCCCCAGTTAGCCTGTTGTCAAACCTGTTTCAGATAAGAACCTCTCCCCTTGCTGCTTGGTGCCCCAGACACTAGAAACATTCACCTACACACTCATTCATTCATTCAACAAATATTTATTGAGCACCTAATATGTGCCACCCACTGCTCAAGGCACTGAGAATAGAGCATCAAGCCACATGGCCAGGGTCCCTGCCCTCAGGGAGCTTACATTTAATGGGGGAGACATGTTATAAACAAATAACTATGCCATATACTGCCAAGTGGTGGTAAGTACTATGAAGAACAACAAGGCAGAGTGGGAATGGAGAGTAATGGGGGTGGTGAGAAGGTATCAGGGGACAGAATAAAAGGATGGGTGAGCCTTGGGACTATCAAAGGGCAAAGCATTGCACACAGATGGAACCTCCAGGGCAAAGACCCAGAGGTGGATAAGAAGCTGGCAAGTGCCTGTACTATTCAGATGCAGAACGAGGGTAGTGTGGCTTCCCTCCCCACATTGAGGGAGTTCTACTCACCCCTGTACCTGGGAGTCCTCTTCCCCCATGCCATGCACACACAGACATACCCCCAGAGGGGCAATGGCTCTCAGCTTGCCTCCAAGGCTTTCCGCAGCCCCACACTGAGAAACAGTGTCCCCTCCTCCTCTCCCCTCAGCATCTCTGTGCCAGCAGCTGGGCCCGGTCATGATCCCACCAGCCCTTTTCCTTTGGCCTCTACCTGTGAGTACTGGACAAGCTGGAATCTGGGCTGAAAATCAGAAAAAATCAATCATATAAGGCAAATAAAGTCAGGTTGCTAAGCAGAACTTAGGTCCCTTTCACTGAATTGGTTCCAGAGCATTCCATAAGCAAAGGGAAAACAAAACCCTGCAGGTTCCTGGAGCCATTCGAAGCCTGGGAATTGGAGCCACCATTAAAAGGAAGCGGTAGGCTGTTGCTGAACTTCTGTTAGCTCAGCTGGCTCGCAGAGCAGAGGGAAGAAGTGCAAACCCCAAGTAGAAAGCTCGTGTAGGCAAAGGAAGCAGGAACAACTGTGAGGGGAAGGAAGAAACAACATGGGGAGGCTGCCTGTGCCTGGCACCGCACCAGGTGCTATACACACGCTTTCCCTCTGATCTTTTACAAATCCCAGGCCTGGGTAATGACCATAATGCAGGTAAGAAAATGGAAGGTCAGAGGTTAACGTATGAAAAATGTGCAGGCCTCACAGCTGAGTGCCTATCATCAAACGTCCACTGCAAAGTCAGTGCCGGCGGAAAGACGGGCGTCGACCCCACTCGCCTCTGGATTCTATGGAACACCAGCACGAGCGGAGCCCCGCGGAGCGCACGATGTGGGTAGCGTCCGCTTTGCATCAATTCTATGCTGATCAGCGGTGCAGGGCTTAGCAGGCACAGTCACAACTATCAGGTAGCTTTCGTTCCAGCACACTCATGCACATCTCAGCCCCAGAAGCTGTCACATCAGGCCTTCCTTAACCCCGCTTGGGCCTGGCCTAAGCAAAGGATGTTGGAACTGACAAAGGGCAATGGAAGCCCTGACGGTTTTACATCACACAGCCACTGGGAGCAAGGTGACAGCCCAAATTCTGCCATCGATCTCCCTGCCTGCGCTGCTTTCTCTCGTTTCCAAGCTACCAGACTCAGCCCAGCCACTTCTGCCCTAAAGAAGGCAGAAGGCCTCGGAGGGTCTCTAGAAGATTATACCAGGGGATGCTGGAAGGTTTAATGAAGAGAGGTAGGGGATAAAACTGCCCCCACCCCCTAGCCCCTGCAAAAAAAAAAAAAAAAAAAAAAGGGAGAGAAAGAAGCGAGACCTCTTTAGGCCTGTAAGAGAAGAGGGAAAATAATTCCAAGGTCCTTCATATTCCAGGCAGAATGCAGACAGAAAATGATAACAAATGCCAATCATCTAGTCCTGCTGAAAAGCACTTTAAGATAAAAAAGATCAGTGCTTCATTAAAAATACACTTGCTCTCAGTTCAACGGAGGAACAAAGATGATGAGAACTGAAGTGGAATGTTTTTGAAAAGTGAAAATAACAAAAAAGGGCTGAAGAGAAGCCCTTAAACCCAAGACAACCAAACGAACATTCAAACAGCTCCGTTAAGAAAGTAAGCGCCAGGGCCAGATTCTTTCCCGGGAAGAAAGTGATTTGCAGAAACTGTGCCGTGTGGTGACGGCAGCCCTGGCCACAGCGATGCTCACCTGCTATTACCCAGAAACTCAATCGTTCATTTGGACTATTTTCCAATGCTCGAGAGGGGACACCATCTGAGGAAGTATTTAAAAAGCTGCAGTTTGCAAACAGCCTATGGGGGGTTGCAGAGAGCTGGCTGGGAGAGGCAAAATTATTTTTTCCTGAAATTTGTATCACCCCCTATAACAAGGTGCTGACCTCCCATTATTTTTTTTTTTTTTTTTGAGACAGAGTCTCACTCTGTTGCCCGGGCTAGAGTGCTGTGGCGTCAGCCTAGCTCACAGCAACCTCAAACTCCTGGGCTCAAGCAATCCTTCTGCCTCAGCCTCCTGAGTAGCTGGGACTACAGGCATGCGCCACCATGCCCGGCTAATTTTTTCTATATATATTTAGTTGGCCAGTTAATTTCTTTCTATTTTTAGTAGAGACGGGGTCTTGCTCTTGCTC
>CAUYRT010061779.1:0-20215 GCA_963574885.1 Lepilemur ruficaudatus | reverse complement strand
TTAATTTCTTTCTATTTATAGTAGAGACGGGGTCTCGCTCTTGCTCAGGCTGGTCTTGAACTCCTGACCTTGAGCTATCCACCCGCCTCGGCCTCCCAGAGTGCTAGGATTACAGGCGTGAGCCACCGCGCCCGGCCCTTTCTGTCTTTTAATTGGAGTATCTCACTCACTTACAGTAGATGTAATTAGCGGTCTAGCTGGGCTTGCATCTGCTGTCTTGCCACTTGTCTTCCGCTTGTCTCACACGCCTAAGGTGTTTCTTTTCTCACTTTATTTGGAATAAGAAGTTTTTTATTTCACTTTTTTCTTTATTAATAGATTGCTATGTATTCCTTTAATATTATTATAAAGGTTATATTAGAGACTACAATATGCATCCTTACTATAGTCTAAAATTAGTACTTTTGTCACTTCTTGTATAATGCAAGAGGAACATTAAACTCCACTCACTAACCATTTTTTGCATTATTTTATCACAAATTTTAATTCTACATGTATTTTAAATGCCACAAACTATTATAATTAGTTTTAGGCAGCTAATATTCCTTGGGATTTACATACATATCTACCTTTTCCTTTGTTCTTCATTCTATTGTGCATTTTAATGCTTCTGATTGGCAGAATATTTCTGCCACAAAATAATCCTTTTAGCATTTAAGTGTAAGCCCATTGGGCAAATCTTCAGGTTTTTATTTGTATGAAAATATCTTTGTTTTATCTTCATGTTTTGAGGAATGTTTTCGCTAGATATAGAACTCTAGATTAGCAGCTACTTTTAGTATTTTCTGTCGTCTTCTGAATCCCATCATTTCCCTTGAGAAGTCTGGTGTCCCATCTGTGTTATTGTTGCTCATTTCACAGTGATGTGTCTTTTTTGCCTCTGGTTAGTGTTAAGAATTTCTCTTTGCCTTTTCATTTCAACAGTTTTACGACGATGTGCCTAGGGTGTATTTTCATTGCATTTATCCTGCCTGAGTCCGTAGTGATATTTGAACCTGTGGCTTGATTCCTTTTGTACATTTTGGAAAATTCTAGGCTGTCTTTTCAAATACCAATTCTGTGCCTTTTGTTCTCTCTCCTCTCTTCTCCAATTATGCCTGTTAAATGTTATTATCATGTCCTGTATTTTTCTTATTCTCTTTTTTATTTTCCATTCTTTGCTCTCTTTGGCTTTAATCTGGATGTTATCTATTGACCTGCATCCAGATCACTAATTCTCTCTTCAGCACTGGCTAATTATTTATATAGCACTAAAGTTTTAATTACTATGTTTTTGAATCCTGGAATTTCCATTTGATTCTATTTTATGGATTCCACTTCTCTGTAAAGTTCACTATTATGTTGTCTGCTTTACTGAAATATGTTAATCATAATTATGTTTAATCTGTGTTTGATAACTCCAATATCTGTATTACCCAGAACTCTGTTTCTGTTGCCTGGACTCTTGGTATGAACGGTACTTTTGACTGAATGCTGGACATTCTGTTATGAAAAATTTAGAGATTCTGGAAGTCCATTGATTCTGGCAGCCAGTTAGAATAAGGACAGATCATCCTAATTGAGTTTTGTTTTTTTTGACACTGAGTTTCAGTTTTTATAACACCTGATCTATTTCTAGTTTTCCTTATTCCTACAGGAGTTCCAACTTAAAGCTCAGGGAATTTACCAGAACCATTGAAATTCAACTTTTATTTTTTTACACTATGAGACCACTTGAAAGCTCTCTTTAGCTCCTCAGCCTCTTGGCTACCTCTTTCTGCTCAACTTCTCTCAGGCTGCACAGCCGAGGACTTAGAGAATGCTTCAGGCGGACAAGCAGGTTGGATGGTTGGACTCACTACACTGCACATGCCTTCTTTCTGGGACCTTGGCACCTCAAATCCTGGCAGCTTAAGAAACTCTTAACTCACATTTTTTTCTTCCCAGCCCTGGGAAATGGCTGAAAACCTCCTCCTGACTGCTTCTGCTAGCTTCTCAACCACTCTAACGTGATGCATGAGAATTAGCAAATGCCTCGAGGAGGGTGACAGGCTCAGAATACAAAGCAACATCAGTGAATTTCCTTCTCTCCGAGTCTTGACCCTGTAAGTCCTTCCTGTCTTGGCAGTTTCCCGGCGTACACATTTGTATTTTATCCAGGATTCCTAGCTGTCTTCAGTGGGGATGAGGATGCTGTTTATCCCAGATTCTCATCGTGAGAATCACTGGTCTGATGGAGAAAGTTAAACAGCTACATCCTGACATCTGCAAGGAAGGCCAGATTTTGCCCCAAACAGGCAAAACAAGAGCTTCTTCACGTGGGGTTGGGGAGGAAACAGACTGGAACTGTCCAGAGGAAAGCGTGTTAGCCCACAGTGGGGAGTGTCATAGCAACATCAGGAAGAGCAGAGACGGTTTCAAAGCACTCGCTGCCATGGCAGCTTGCATGGATCTGGTCAGTACCAGCTAAAAACCAAAACACCAAGGGCAGTGGTCAGCCGTGTCCTGAATTCGGCAGTTTTAGAATTGAATGTTAATTTGTTGCAGACAGAGCAACTCTGAGCATTGCATTGTAACACCAATATCATTCAATGGCTAAGGGCACGTGCACCAGGAACAGAACAGGAAGACCAAGGTAATGGAAGAACAGGATTGGGACCTGGACATGTCTAGACCCCAAACTACTGTGACAATGTGCTTTGCAGAAAAACTGCTCAATACATCCACAATGCATGAATGAGAGTGTGTGTGTGTGTGTGTGTGTGTGTGTGTGTGTGGCATTACCAGAAAAGGGCTCTACCAATGAGAAGGAATTGGAACTTAGCGCTGGAATCACATGATTATACCTGTATGTCATTCTCTTCTTGCGGAGTAAGTCAGCTCTTAGTAATCACACATGGCTCATTTTGTACTGTGGGCTTCCCAACCAATTGTTCTGTTGTTAGAAATGCAAATCCTTGGGCTTGGCCTACTCTTCTTTGGTTCTCTGGGGGACTCTGGTGCCCGCACAGATCGAGAGCGCTGGCCCCAGACTCTCAGGTTTCTACGGCACAAGACAAAGTGCTGACTCACAGTAGCATACTTGGACGGTTGCTCAGCTCCTCCCAGCCCTCACTCTGATTCCATCACAGAGGCAGCCCCAAGAGCCCCTAGTTGTGCTTAGATGAACAGATTCCAATCCTGGGTCCATGAGAATCACATTTCACAGGCCAAGGAAACCAAAGTGGCTTCCAGCCCCACAGTGAGAGCAGTGAGAGACTTACATCCCCACGAAAGGGAAGGAAAACTCAGGAAAGTACATAGTTGAGGTGGTCGTTTACGGAGTCCACGTAGCATGCTCAGAGATAGGTGGGATTCAAATCAAAGACACATCAGGACACCTTTAGTTTATTCACAAAAGCATATTCTCTGCGGTTAAACCAACTCCAGCAGTTTCACCCACCTTCCAAAAGATGCCACTCTTGTGTAGTGTCTGCACCACAAGAATGTTGCAGGACTCAGTTGCCCTTTTGAGCTGCTCATTGTGGCTTTCTCACAAAAAGGAGGGATTGAATGAAACATCTCATCTTGTCTCTGACCTGCCCACGTCTTCTCCGAGTGGCTGGAACAGAGCCCTTCACAGCTCCTGCAGGACCCACACCCAACGGCCCAATGTGACTTTGGCTCTGAGGACTTCCGCTAGTTGAGCACCCTCCTCAATTTTATTCCAAGTGTGAGTTTTCCTCTTCTGGGCTCTGTGCTGCTGCCGTGAGCTGCACTTCCTCCATGAATCTGTCTCCTGGTGCACCTGGGAATAACGTGCCTCTTTTCCCAGGGGTCAGCGGGCCAGGAGGCCTGTATGCCCAAAGTCTCTCTGAAAATAGTCTCTTGTCCTTTCTCTTGGGAAGAGGGGCAGCTTCTGCTGTGGTGGGCCCTATCTCTCCCTCTGCCTCAGCTAAAGGAAGTAGCCCCTGGCCATCCCCTGGAGTGCCCCTCATTGTCTAAGGAGGCATTGCCCACAAGCTGGCTGGACTCACAGTGGAGAGCATCTGTCCCCATGCCACTCCCTCAGGTCCTGTGCCCTGCGACTCATGCCTTCACTGCTGCACACAGAAGTTGCACTGTGTCTGCTGCTACAGCACGTCCGGACTGATGCTCACTTATACCACTGGCCAGGCGACCCGAGTACCACTGGCCTCAGGTGTGACACCGCTGCTGCCACAGACACACCCAACTGGTCTTCAAATCCGTAACCGGAAATGCTCAGCAAAGGCTTTCTGTCCAGGGCCGGATAGAACCCACTTAGGCTTTGCAGGTATTTGGCCTCTGTTGCAACTAAACTCTGAGATGGTAGTGCAAAAGCAGCCGTGGGCAATCCATAAAAAGCGTGCTGTGGCTGTGTCCCAGTAAGCTTAATTTACAATAATAAGCGGGGAGATTCCGCTTCCACTAGAACTTTCTCAGACTGAGGAAACTTTCCACGTGTGCGCCATCCACGCAGGAACCACAGCCGCCGGGAGCACTTGAGCATTCAAATCCTGAAGAATTGAATTCTTAATTTTATTTCATTTGAATTAATGATCCATGTTGGCAGCACACTCAGAGCGGAGGTGCCCTGGGGCTGCAGTTGTGGTGGGGTCCAGGCCCCCCAGCCCCCCGCAGCACCATGCCCAGCACCACCGCTCCAGCCTTCCTTTAAGACTCAGAGATCCCTCCTTGTGATGGACTAAACAGCCACATCATTTTATAGGAAAGAGAAAAATTTCATTTGAGTCTTTAAAAGGCTAAAAGTGACATGCCCAGAAAACATTTTTACAAAAAGACATTACATTTTAAGTGGTCAAACAGACTTTTAAAATATTTGTAAGAAAATGTTTTCCTGCTAAAGATCCCACATTATGTTTTTCAACTCAGAAAGCACTTTCACTCCTGAATTCCAGCTCACTGATAACAGAGCTTTAGGGACGTCACTGCGGTGCTCTCAGCTCCACCGGAGCCCTCTGAGGGACCCCCATTTCTCAACTAAAACTGGAGGCGATGGCACTCAGCTCACGGGGTGGCATGAGGACTGCTTTGGACTCTAAAAACAGGAATACCAAGTTTGAGGACATCGTGGGGATGATTAATAACAACTGACATACTCGCCACCATGGAGAGGCAACTATCTGCCAGGTGCCACATGAGGTCTTGACTTGGATCAACAGGTCCTGCCTGCTCCATGGTGGCAGTCCATGGCAGTGGGGACACACAACCATCACCTGTTGTCATCGTTCCCTCCTTATGGCACTGAGGGACACACGGTCACTTCCTGAATGCATCAGGGTTCTGCAGAGAAACAGAGCAACAGGATATGCCCCCAACACACACACAGGATGTGCCCCCTACACACACACACACACACACACACACACACACAGGATATGCCCCCTACACACACACACACACACACGATATGCCCCTACACACACACACAGGATATGCCCCCTACACACACACACACACGCACACACACACCCTGCAGGGAGCCAGGTTTTGGGGTGCTAGCCATGTGGTTGTGCATCCTGGCGGGTCCAACATGGTGGGGACAGGCTGCCAGGCGGGACCCCTGGTAACAGCGGCTGCTGCAGTCAAGCGCAGTGGTCTCTGGAGGCAGAATCCCCCCATTTGGGGGATTTCAGTGGAGTCTTAAGGCTTTCCTACATTGGATGGGCCACCCCAGCCGAGGACCGTCTGCTGTTCTCTCAGAATCCTGAATTAATGTTGATCTCTCCAAAAACGCACCTCACAGCCACAGCCCCCTGGGGTTTAGACACTGACCAAATACCCAGGTGCCGTAGGCCAGCAGAGTGGACACAATTTCCCTTACATCACCCTACGCCGTGCCCCGGGCAGCAGCTGGGGCTTGGCGGGAGGCCACGGTCTGCTGGTGGACGGAGTGAGCCACGTCCGGCCAGAGCTGGGGCGCCTGGCGGGGCCTCAATCACTGTCCTGCACTGCCTCTCCATGGCCCGGCTCAGAATGACAAGCACCTGCCCTTGGGAATTTCAAGCTCCATAAGCGTCCACACCAGTTTGTGCTGGCCACTGCCACATGTGCAGGGTGGCCACAAGCTCACCCGAGACCCACGTCCTTGCATCCAGGCCCTTCACCCCAACTTGCCCACACGGGCCCTGTGGTCCCTCCCCCTGCAGGCGGGAGCCAGTGCAGAGACATGGCGGGCCACACTGTCCCAGTGGCCCAGGTGCTGTGGCCACATGGAAGCTGTAGGAAGGGCACAGTGGGCAGAGCTGACAAAGAAAGGGTCTTCGAGGTTTTTGTCTGGAGATAAAGACCTTGGGTTTGGAGTCAGGCCAAGGTTGGAGACCTTCTCACCTGTCAGGATCCGTGCGACGTGCACAGATCATTCATGCTGTCTGCATCTGCAAAATAAGCAACTGCAGAGTGGTGGGGGATCCCGGGGAGGGTGCATTTAGAGTTTTTCGCACGAAATCGCACCTAAAAAACACATGTGGCAACAGGCATTACCACCCAAGGCTCTGGCCCCTGCTGCTGTCAGCCAAGACACTGCAGCTGGAACGCAGAGCGTTAAGGGATCTGAAAACCTCCTGGGCCTCCCTTGTGGCTCAGAGGACAGTGGTCACAGAAGGGCCTGGGGAAGCCGGGAGTGAGTTTTGATCGCCTCTAGGACACTTGACCAATGCTGGCAACACAGCCGGTGTGCGGGGGACACACCCACCTTGATTTCTGTCAGCCGTTTCCCTGTCGTTTGACATAGCAACACGTTTCTTCAATTTTGCATAAAGGGCTCTGCAGCCGCAGGTTTAAAACCCCCCATTCTGGCCAGATTGCCCCCTCAAGGGTTCTGGGGCCAGCCTCATGGAAGGCCCTCCTTTGCTGAGGTCCACACTCGCTCTTTCTACTCCCTTCCCTGACCCACACCGAGGGGCTGGCAGAGGAGTGCAGCACCCACCTGCCTCCCCACTGGCTGGCCCAGCCGCCCACACTCCTGTCCTCCCGGGGCGGCCAAGGGACCCTGAAAGCCAACCAGCCCTAGGGACTCTGCAATCTCAGCACACAGCTCCACACCACTGCCCAAGGTGCGCAAGCGACACATCTGTGATGGCAGACTCCAGCCGTCGCGGGCCCACTGCCACTCACTGTCCACACAGCTGGGTCTGCTCTGGGTGGACATGCCCTCAGTCCAGTGCCCTGGACACAGGAGGGTTCATGGTTTTTTGAACTAAATGAACTGAATTCTAGTTTCCAAGGAGTGTGTGAGGTCATGGGACTGGCCCCTGGACAGCAAGGAGGCAGGAGGAGAGGCTGGGCCTGTGTGAGGATGTGCACCCTCGCCGGCATTGCACCCACCCGTGTTTCTGCACCCAGCTTACATTCAAATTACAGCCGAGCTGTCCTGTTCTCCCACACTGTGCGCATCTTCCGACCCTGGCAGAGAAATGGGGAAAAGCCAGAAGTGCATTCAAACTGGGTTTACCTGTGCCCTGTTGCTATCGGACACCCAAGCGCTATAAAAGCACTTACTTTTGATGAAAGCAACCATTTCTGCTCAACGAAACAGCAGCTGCAATGATGTGCTGAGTCTTGCAAGATAAAACTTGACAGAAAATCAGCGGGATGTCGGGCAGGGTCCATACGGGAGGCAGGCGGGTCTGGGGCAGAGTGGGGACACTCAGGGGTGTCGCGGTTCTCACTTGGCTGAACCACAGCAACCCAGGACAGACCCAAAGGGGAGCCACTATTGCCAATGGCACAGTTTGACTCCTTCATCCCAGCAACCCCGGGTCAGGATGCAGGACCAGGACACCCACGTGGTCGCAGCTGCTGTCACTGCTGCCCCTGGAATTGGAAGAACGGACATTCGTGCAGAAAAAGTCATATCCAAACAATGGTGCTTTCCAGCAAAACAGCAGAAAGGTGACAGCAGAGCCTCTTCTTCCCCTTCTGTGAATAGAGCGTGTGCAAGGACATCCAGCTGACGTCGGAGTCTAGGTGTAAGGAAGTCTCGCAGGTGTGTTTGCCGTTCTCCATCTTCCCCAACTAAAGGGAGAGCACAGTGAGGGTTGAGAGAACCAATCTATGGCATCGACCACAGAATGCGGAATTTAAATGACTGGATGGATTCGAGGCTATCCTGGCAATTAGCTTTGATGGGCTTTTCAAGGTGGAGAGAACAGTTGTGGCCAGGACGCACCTGGGAAGCTGCGGGAACACAGGTGCGCACCACACTGTCACAGCTTTGGGGGCAATGATGCCTTGCCACTCACCACTGGGAAATGCTCTCCACGCGTCTCACGATTTCTGTCATCCCATGAAGGGAGTCACTGACGTCCCTTTTGTTCAGAGCTGCCTTTTCAAGGATGTCTGAAAGCAAACAACCTTGGAAGCTCAAGCTAGTGCCTTCCTCCGTGGCTAAAGACTTAGAGTTTCTCTCCTGCAAAGCAGACCCACATGCATGCGGGTGCTCCCGGCCTGTCATGTGGCCAGGTGGAAACTGGGCTCTGCAGGTCCTCCGGCTGCCGTAACAAACTGTCCTCCCTCTCTGAGCCCAGAGTCTCATGTCTCCTCCCAGCACCCACAAGACTGTGGTGGGCGTGTTTGTGAGATTACCAGCAGGGTGAGACTTCAGAGCTGTCTCAGACCTTGACGCCCTCTCAGGGGCCGTCTCAAATGAGTTAGTGGTCACTGGTGAGAGGGGCCCCCTCCTCCCTCTGTATCCGGGCCTCCCACCAGAGGAGGGGCCAGGGCACTCTTCCCAGACTCCAGGGTCCCGTCCTGCTCCCACAGCTCAGAGCTCAAACCTCATTTCCTCACTCGTCAACAATTAGGAGTCATAGATGAAAAAGTGTCCGATCTTAGGATGCCATGCTTCTTTGTTGTTTGTTTAGCTCATAGAAAACACGGGCTGCAAGGGGCCCAGACTGCTGCTCTCGCTATTCCAAGCTCCTCACAGGCCACGTCAACCTGCCCTTGCCACTGCCAGGCTCTCCCCAGAGCGCTTCTCCCCACTCCAGCCCTGCCAGTGCCCCCAGAGCCAGGCCCACCCAGCCCAGCACCTGGTGCCCACTCTCCCTGTGCACTGCCACCGCCTGCCCCACCGCAGTCCTCGGCCCACGGCCACCTCCTCAAGCGGCAAGTCCCTCACAGGTGGGGCCGGGTCCTGTTCACCCTTGCACCCCCAGAGCCCAGGATGGGGACTGGATTTGAAGTGTGAACAGCCCTGTGACCTTTGGATAAGTTGCCACATGTCTACAAGCCTCATGTTCTCTTAATATGTAAAATAAAATATGAAAATGAAAATGTGTAAATTATATCCATAGGTATTTGTTGACTTGTTAGTTAAAGATGGTTGGTTCCCACAAATGCAGTTCTGGCCAGTACTCGGAAAAGGTGACCCGTCTGAAGGGCGTGTTCTCTGCCCGATCCCCCCTCCTTGCCGCCACCCTGGGGAGCTGGGCACAGGTCGGTGAGCTCACCTATGGCAGCGTAGGCAGGGGCTGTGCTCTTCTATCCCTCAGCTGTCTCAGATTCCGTTGACGTGAGTGCTGTCCCTGCAAGATGGTCCTGCCGGCCGTGATCCCACAGGGCTGTGATCCCTTGGGCCTTGGCTTGGGCTGTACCTGAGGCCTCACCCCCAGTTAAGTATTTCTGTGTCTTTTCACAGACACGAGAATGACCAATGACAGCAGATTTTAGCGTTGGGATTTTTAAAAGCAGGTAACTATTTTGAAATCGTGCTTCCTTGGCTCATCTGCACTGCGCGCAGGCGCGTCCTGCCGGCGGCGCCCGTGAGCACTGGACTGTCAGCAGCGAACCCTGAGGAGGGGAGCCGCGCTCCGCCCCCGCGCGGTGATCTAATCTCTGCTTTGTCGTCACTTGACACTCGACTAGTGCATTGACTCACTAAGCTTCGCGATCCTCCTTCTATTTTTAAATGCTTGATTTATGCCTTTCTGTTGGATCTTATTCAACTAAAAATGTGCTGTGTGTTCAGCTGAAAAAGAGTAAACATTTTCCATGGCTATGGCAATATGTTTGCACAGACCTCAATTACAAAATTAACAGGGCAGATTTTGTTGTCTTTGTTGAGCCGAAGAGATTACAATAAAAACCTCTAATGAAAGGAGACATGAGAAATAAAACCTAAAGACAATACTAAACAAGAACGGCTTATTTGATTTACTAGCCAGCTGCATTGCTTCAGTTTTAGAATTCAACAAGCAAGAATGTCCTTTCTAAGTCACGGCAAAACCCTCAAGTCCCGGGTCAAAGCAAAGGGCAGAGGGGCAGGGTGGGGAGGCAGAGGGAGTGGCGGGAGGATGGCGCCCAGCGGCCCAGTCGCTGCTACCCCCCCCCCCCGTCGAGATTCCCCTGTGCGGCCTCATGAGGCCGTGGGAGATGCCGTGTCCAAGGCTTGAGCCTGCGTCTGCGTCGTGGGGTCGGCGGGAGCGGGGTGGCTGCCCACGGCCTGGGCAGGAGAGTGCACGAGGCCCAGCTGGCGGCGCTGCCCTCATGCTGGGTGATCCCGGCAGAACCCTAGAGCTGGCTCGATGCCTGGAGCGACGGCACTGGAACAGGCACCTTTCTGCCCCCAGGTCGAAAGGCAGATTGGACCTGCTCCCATGTGGCCCGCACCTGGAGCCAGCTGGCCGACACGGGAAGTCACGCCAGGTCCCTGGCTGGACAACTGGAAAGAAAAACCTGATCCAAAATAACTCTCCCTCGAGCAGCCCCCAGCTGGGCTCCCAAGCCCTCTCTGACCAGGCCTGGTGTGGGCTTCCCTCCGGCCTGGCTGGGACCCCCCAGGAAGGCTCACACGGGGAACGCTCCTCCAGCTGCTGCCAGAGGTGCTGCCGACTGAGCCGCGGTGGCCCAGGGCCTGGCCCCACTGCCCGGCCAGACTCGCCTGAAGGGCAGCTGCCGTCTGACACTGTCGTCCACCCCGAATCCTCGCAGATTCTTGCCCAGGCCTCACTCCTCAACAGATTGCTGCATACCTGTCTCATATTTCCTGGAGAACCCCACGTGTGGCACTGGGATACAAGGGCACAGAGCTCTGGGCCAAGGACCCTGGACAATGTGCCTGGGTGACAGCAACCCCCATCTCGCAGCCTAGAGGCTGGTGCCTGAGCAGGCCGGCCAGCCACTGCGCCTCCGATTCCCCATCTGCACCGTGCTGAGCAGTAACAGCACCAGCAATGAGTTCCTGGGGACAGAATGAATCGGTACAGCGGAGCCCCAGAGATCCTGGCACAACACACCACGGTGGCATGAAACATTGCACAAGGACTCAGAGATAAAGCAGGCACAGTAACGACAGGGTGACAATGCAGCAGCGTGGACAAGGCCAGCACCTATATCCTCTTTTGGAAAAGAGGCAAGGTTTATGTTCCCTCTTCAAAGGAAATTAATAAAAATATTGGCAGATTATTACCAAAGAAATTAGCTCTTGCAGTGATGGTTTAAGATAAACTATTTGTGGGAACCCTTGGTGCGGCATGGATGGAGCAGCCCTGGTGCTGGTGGGAGTCGGGGGGCACGGCAGGGGCGTTGGCCACCAAGCGCCCGGCCACGTGGCCACAAACCTCCAGATCCCTGATGGCTCCAGGTAAGCCCCATCCCAAATAGCAATGCTAAGTGACAATCGGAAGGAATTTAACTTTGAGGACTAACTTACCCTGATACCTAATCTTTTAAATTTTTAAAAACTAAAGCAAATAAAAAAATACTCTTCTGGGGATAGGATGTTGGTCTAATATATTTTTTCAGATTCATTTAGTCCCCAGAAACTCATTGTTGGTGCTGTTACTACTCAGCACTGAGTTGGCCACATAGAACAGGGGAACCAGGGCTATACAAGAAAGTGTTCAACTTCTCCCATGTGAAAGAAACTGGGAAGCAGTCCAGCCACACTGGTCTGGTCGCTCCAGGGTCAGTAGAAGCCCAGGCTCCTTGTCTCATGGGGCTTCCCCTTTCTTAGAGTGGCCTCCTACAGTCAAGAAGGCTGCCCATACTCCAGCCTCACATCTGCATTCCAAGCAGCATGAAAGATGAACAGGGAAGGAAGAGCATGCCCCACCCTTTAAAGAAATTCCTACATGAAGTATCAAATTTCAACTTGTTGGCCAGTCATGTGCAAATATCTAGATGTGAGAGATGAGAAAAAGTCTCATTAGGGCTCATTGCTGCCCCAAATAAACGCAGGGTTCTGCTGCAAAAGGAGGGATACCAGCATCCTCTACTGCAGACTGGCAAGGCCTGGGTCTGAGGCTTGTCCCTGACACCCTTTAACTCCACCCACCACAGACACCAGGGGGACAGAGAGAGGAGCGGGTGCAGGGAGGGTGGGGGTGGGGAAGAGGGTCCCTCCAATGTCCACTGGTCTCGTCTGCTGCTGCTCGGACAGCCAGGCCCCGGAGCACAGTCACCGAGTGCTGCAGAAGGAAATGTGGTTCCAGCCACAAACATGAGCCACACGTGTAATTTTAAATTTTCTAGTAGACGCATTTTTAAAAAGTAAAAGGAAACAGCAGAAATTTATTTTAATATTTTATTAACCCAATATTTCTAAAAAGTTACCATTTCAACAAGTAATCAATATAAGAAATTGGTTAACAAGATATTTTGCTTTTTTGTTTTACTAAGTTTTTGACATCTGGGGTTTGTACACTCAGCACGTCTCTGTCTGGACTGGCCGGTGGCCTGCGTGGCAGGCGGCGGCTTCAGTGGCCTCAGTGGCCACGCAGCTCCAAGCTGCCAGAAAATCCACTTTGCCTGCAATATTTTTAAATAAGTTTTAAAACTATTTTTCCAAGTTTCCTAAGTGTTTAAGTCAAGCTTAAAAAAAAGTGACACGTATCATTTTTAGCAACAAAATCACATAACAATAAAATCGCATTTCTGAACATTCATTTTCAAAATGTTTTCTCCACAGACACATTTCCTTTGAGCAGTAGCTACTTCCTCATTCACTGTCAAAACATCGTTAGTGAGGTTCTACCTGGCAGGGGCCGACTGAGTGTTTTAATATTTTGAAAATATTAATATTTGCTCAGTAGCTTACTATTGGTAGCCATTTATCGTCAGAGAAGACTGACAAATTTAGGGCATTTATTCTTTTGTAAAATAAAATGCCTAACTGCAGCACAGCACGGCATCTCCCTGCAGCGCTTGGCCTGAGTCAGCCTCTTCATCGCTGCGTCACGGAGGAGCTCCAGAACCACGCCCCAGCTCCTCACAAATGGGGTAAAGACCCTGGCAACTGAAACAGGATGTGGACACCTTGGCTCCCACATAGGATGAGCAGGGCGTAGGAAATGTCACTCTCACTCTCAAAGTCAGAGCAACCTAGATAATCTGTGCAATTGCAGCTTTTAAAAAGCCCTTCAGGGAGCTGAGCCTGGGAAGAGCCCCGCGAGCCGCAATCCACAGGTCAGCAGCCTCCCCGGAGAGAGTGTGGACCCGCAGCGGGAGAAGAGGAAGCTTGCAGGGACACGAACGAGAAGAAAATGAACTCTTACGAACGTGCGAAGGCTGAGTGCGGGCGGCTTGGGAGTTTATGACGCCTGTGCATCCAGGACTGACGGGAATCCGCGCCCACCACCGAGGATATTTTATGGGCCTTCACCAGGTGCCCTTGAGAAGACTTTGCACCCAGGGCAGCTGGGACACCTCCTGAGGCACAGGAAGAGAGGCCACCCTGCGATGAGGACGTGGCAGGAGAATGTGAGACCCCTCAAGAAGCTCTGTGCAGAGATACAGGGCCGGGGGCCAGCCCTCAGGTACAGGCACACGGGGCCTGCTGTAGGCCGGGGGCAGGGACAGCGGCTGAAAGAAACTGACACAGGAAAGTGGAGTGAAATGAAAACCAAAAAAGGAAGCTACCCCACAGACGGGGCAGCGACTAAGTCCCCGAGCAACAGAAGGCAGCCCCTCATGAGTCGCTGGGGTCTTATTTTATAACTTCTCTTTAATTTTATGTTACTCAGAGGGAGGATTATTCATAAGATTTCTGGGAATCGGGTGGGGAGTGGAATCGAGGGTCCTTCCCTCTATTGAACCATATGCGGTAATGTCCAGGAGTCACCATGGCATTTGTAAACTGTCGTGGTGCTGGTGGGAGTTTCTTTTGGTAGCTGATGAATTGTCAGCAGCGTATCATGAGCAGTAAGGGTAAGTTGAGGCTAGTTCTCATTGCCATCTTGGTTCTAGCTGGTTTTGGCCAGTTTCTCCGCTGTCTCTTGTTTTATCAGAGACCTTGGTTAGGGTCTTGACTCTTCATCGAGCAGGGTCTGCTGGTTCCCTACCTCAAAGCCACAGAGACACTCCACAGTTCACACCGAGTACAAAGCAGAAGGCATTTACCACCAGGGCGGGGACGGGAGGGCAGAGGCTCCCCCAGGCAGATGCAAGGAGCAAGAGGACACCCAGGGCTGAGGCAGTGGAACTGAGAGACTGCACACACTGAGACCCCACGAAAGGGACAGTTCTGATCCAGCCCTCAAATAATTTGAAGCAGACGGTAAACTGAATCTTACCAAATGAATAAGAAAGCCCAAGTCCCGCTCAACTACAGAGTAGGTTGACTAAACTCACTACAATATAGCCTGGCAGAAGAGGCCCTATTCTAGGTGTACTATTTACTTCCATTTCTACTACTGTCATGCACACAGACAAATCGACTTCTAGCAGCCAACAGAAAACTATCAGACATATCAAAAAGCATGAGAATGTTACCCACCATCAAGAGAGAAAACAGCCAACAGAAACCAACTTAGAAATGACACAGATATTGGAATTTCAGGCAAAAACTTTAAAATAAATACAATTAGCATGTTAAATAACCTAGAAAAAAGGCAGACAATATTCACGGACAGAACCAAGTGGAAATGTTAGAAATGAAAAACATGACATTAGAGAAGGGTTCTCTTTGTGGGCTGTCTGCAGCCTGGAGACAGCACAGGACAGACATCTAAGCTGTGTGGTGAGTATTAACCGTCCAGCACACATGTTTTTGGAGTACTGGAAGTATATGAGAGATAAACTGGGATATCAAAGTATCTGAAAAAGTAATGGGCAAGGACTTTGAAAAAATAAGAGAACCAAAAATCCACAAAACTTGGCAAACTCAAAGTAGGAAAAGAGGAGGGAAACCACTCCAAGGCACATCATGATGACACTGCTGGAAACCACACACACAGAGGAAATCCTGAAGACGGCCAGAGGAAAAAGGCATAATGCATACAGAGGAGCAAAGATAAAAATACCACTTACCTCTCATCTGAAAGAAAAGAGGCAGAAGATGAAGAAACAATCTTTAAAGCGATAAAAGTATCAACCTCGATTTCCGTATCTAGCACAAATATTCCTTGAAACAAAGACATTTTCAGATAGACAAAAGCTGACAGAATTTGTCTCCAGACTAGCCGCATGAGAAATGCTAAAAGGAGTTTTGTAGTCTGATAGGAAATTACACAAGCTAGAGATGATGAACTCCAACAAAAGTACACGTGTCAAATACAAAATACCTTATATGTATTTATCTATGTGTGCTCTCTATTACTCTATATATTTTTACATTTCCCCCAAATATATATATTAAATACATGTGTTGAAAAGGCTATTGATTCTTTAAAGTAAAAATAACACAAATGTAACATGCTGTTTACACATTACATTTTTGTAAAAGTAAAATAAAGACAAAAAGTGCAAAGGGGGAAGGGTGGTGGCTGGAATTTTGCCTTTGAAAGATTTTTTATACTGTTCATAAAGAGGTAGTTATTTTGAAGGTGTGGGTTGACAAAGATGCACATTTCAATCTATGGAACAGCCACTAAAATTATGACATGCAAAAAAAACCCCTAATCAATAGAAGAGATAAAATAAAATATCAAAAAATTATATAATCCATCCAACAAAGGACAGGGAAAATGCAATAGATAAAGTGAAGAAGGAATTGTTTCTCTGTAGAAAATATAAAAATATGGTAGAATTAAACCCAAATATTTTGATAATTACATTGTATGCAAGTGGACTAAACAGTGCGATTTAAAGGAAGATCTTACAAAACTAATGAAAATAAAAGCAAGGCGTGTTGTTCGCAGGACACACAGTTTAAGCATAAAGACGCAGTTAAAAATGAAATGGTGGGAAAAGATTTATCGCCCGCACTAAACGTGAGAGAGCCGGTGCAGCTTTATTAATATCAGACGAAGTAGACCCTAAGTCAAAGAGTACTAAGAGACAGTGAGGGACATTTCTCAACGATGAAGGGTTAATTCGTCAAGAAGACACAACAACCTTAAATGTGTAGCGCCTACAGTGAAGCGTGCAAACACACAAAGCACAACTTGTCAGAGACGGGTAGAGCCAGCGCTTGGCTCCTCATCACCTTCTCCGCTAACAGGGACCCGGCTCCCTGGAGGGACGGCCGTTCCCGGGGCGCGGCAGGGCAGGGCGGACAAGAGAAGCCCCGAACCTTGTGCCGCGTCGGGAAGCCAGGCGGGACGCCAGAGCGCTGGCCACGTGCAGACGGGGCGCCTGGGCACAGGGGCTCCTCTGGCCCAAACTGGGAGAAACAATGAAAGCAACAGGTTGTTTCCTACTGAATAGAATGGAAAACAATGAGTCCATGCTGACAAAAATAAGGGAATAATTTGAAGGTTTGATGTGGAATGGAATATTCGCGTCTTGCAAAGACCTGCCCCCAAATGCCCTGCATTCCACAGAGGGAAAGAGCCTGGCAGAGCCTCGCTGGGTTCCCGCGGCAAACATCAGCGCTCAGGGCCAGCGAGAGCTCACGCCCCACCCGACTCGGGGACAGTCACTTCTGTAATTCTGCTGCCAAAGGTACACAACCTGAATCTAATTGGAGGAGACACGAGACAAACACAAACTGAGGGGAAAGTGGCAAAATAACTGGCCTGTCTTCTTCAAAATCTTCCGGGGCACGAGAGCCAGGGAAGGGCTGAGGAACACCCCAGACTGGGCGAGAAGGGAGCCAGATGACAGCCGCACGCCTGGCTCTGCACGGACGCGTCTGCCTTTAACAAGACGACGTCGGGACCGCCAGTGAGAGCTGAGCGACGCCGGAGCATCGGCGGTGTGCGGATCCGTGCGGATTCCTGATCCGGACGGTTGTGCTGCAGTGACACAGGAGAGCGCCGTGTTTGAAGGAAATAAACTAATAAACTGGGGCATTGGGCTCTGCAGCTTACTATTAAACGGTTCAAGAAAAAATTATTTTTACTGTACTTGCACCTGTTCTGTAAGTTTGAGATTGTTTCACAGTGAGGAAGTTTTTAAAAAATAAATTGGCAAGCCATACATAGGGAGAAATATTTGCAATAAATATCTAACAAAAGATTTGCATCCAGAATATATAAAGATCTCCTATAATTCAATAAAAAGGAAAAATAACCCCATGAAACTGGACAACAGCCTTGACAAAGCGTAACTTCCGCTTCTGTTTTCTCAGTTGAAAATAAACACAAGTTTGGCACATTCTCCTCACGTGTCCATGACGGTCTCGCAGCCCCGCTTCGGAGAGCACCGGGCTAACACACAGGCAGCTCCTCCGTCTGTCCGTCAGGACACTCCCGGCCTGTGCCTTGTGGCTTCCCAAGGCCCACATGGCCGGGCCTTCTGGGGTCTCCCCTAAAGCACGCGGCTTTGTCTGACGCCCAGTCTCCTGCGGGACACCTCTAAATCTGAGATGGAACAGCCTGTCGGGAGGACATTGAGCCCGAGTCCAGAGTTGATTGGACCCCGGGTGTCTACTTATCTCAGCCTCTGGACACACCGGCGGATGGTGTGGACTCCGCTATGGCGACACTGACCCCCACCCTGGGCCTGCAGCCACCAACCCCAGAAGCGAAGGGCTTCCATCCCCACTTTGCCACTTGCGACAGGTGCAGGGAAGGGGGAAGCTCGCCTCGCCAGGACCCCAGCAGTGAGAATGTGGGAACAGTCTCTCCTTTTAGATTACAGGGCGGGGCACCCACTGGGGTGCAGCAGTGAAACGGGCGATCCACCTGGCCCTGGAGGTCCCCAGGGTCTCAAGCTCCTCCCTGATGCACGAGCCCAGCCCTCCAGAGGAACAGTAGGCTGGATGGGTGCTCTGACCAGGGAAGCTGGGCACACCGGGCTGCAGCCCATCCCGAGGGACGAACAAAGGCTGACAGTTTCTCCAGCGTCCCTCAGTGCACGGGGAGCCGGCCAAGGTGCGGGAGAGGAAGGCAGCCGGAGGTGCGTCAGCAATATTAATCTCACTCCAGGCACGCCGCTGTGCAATATTCCCTCCCTGCATTTTTATTAAAGCCTTAAACCCGGTGTAAAGGCAGAGAAATACAAATTTGTTTCTCTTCTTTAAGAAACACCTGGCAACACGTCCACAGAACAATATCCATAATCACTTAGCCAAATTTCCATACCATTTTACTCAATTTTCTAGAAAGCAGAGGTATACTTTCAGAGCACAGGGATCTTTGTATAATTTTCACTCCCCTCCACCCCTCCCATTGCACGCCCCCTCCCAGGAGCCCCATGGCGTGGATTGCATTTTTGCTAACTTAGCTTTGGGAGGCACCCAGCTGGGAGGGCGGCAGGCACCGTGGTGGCATAGAGGGTGAGGTCTTGACCAGAGGAGGAAGAGGTGACGGGGAGTGGTGCAGGCCTGCGTCAGCCACCTCGATGGGGCCTGGACAGTGACATCCAGGGTGCCCAGTGCGGAGCAGCTGGACTGCGTCCAGCCTGAGTGCCTGCCCCAGGCTGGGCACCCCATGTAGTCACAGCCCCTCCTGGGGTGGCCTCCCTGGCTGGGCTGGGGACGGGATTTTAGCACCAGGCACACCTGGCAGTGCCTAGCAGCGTGCTCTGCCTCTTGATAGTAGGTGACCTGAGGCCACATCACCTTCCTAGGCTTTGGTTTCCCCAGATTAAAAAGTAATGAAACCTTGGAAACCCTCCAGGGTGGTTGTCAGGGTTAAAGGTAAACTGTAGAAAGTGCCTGGTACATATTAGATGCTGATTACCATAACCAATTTGGAAACGGACCCCTGCCTCCAAGAGGCCACAACCAAGTGAGCCTCAGGGGTAATGACACTTCTGTGTTTGGGTAAACCTTACAAGTGAGGTTGTGACACAGAGGGACACACCTGACAGGTGACACTGTAGGTGACTTCAGGATGTACAGCCGTTTGGCAGATCCAACAGATTCTTGGATATCCCCAGCCGGCGTCTGTGCCTGACTCCTCTGAGCACAGGGAGGCGGCTTCAGGGAAAGACACATCCGAGTACAGACACCGGACCTCTGGCAGGTGAAGATGCGTCTGGTCGACACACCTGCTCTCAGCACAGTGCCTTGGTGACTCGCTGTGAAAAGCTCACGGAATAGGCTCTCGAGGGTAAGTATGTCTTTACCCCGAAACTGCCATGTTACACAGAGGACGAATAGTGAAGAGCTCACAGTGTTTCTGAACAGTGATGAAAAGCTGAAAACACACATCAACGAAAACATGCTCCTTGTTCTCCAGTGTGGTTAAGAGGATACGACGCGGACGGAAAGCACCCTGGGCCCAGAAGATCGTTACTCTGCCGTGGGGGCAAAGCACCCCCGAACGCATCCTTCCTCCCACAGCAGCCCCTGTCCTCGCCCTTCTGTTTCCAGAGTCTATACATTAGTTCTCTCTTCTCTTTTAGTTTAGAAAAGTGATTCATCATGTTATTAAAGTATAAAATTCATAAAGTACAAAGAGGAAAGCAAAAATTCCCATACATTCTATAATCAAAGAGAATCCTTGTTATTTAGGGGCATAATTCTAGTCTCTCTTGATCTATCAATCAATAGATAAACAGGGTAAATACACTTATATATGAAAACAAAATTCATATATTTTATATATAATTATATATGTGTACTTTTTAAAGAGTCCTATTCAGCTATAAGAAGCAACGGTGATATAGCACCTCTTGCATTTTCCTGGATGGAGCTGAAACCCGTTCTACTAAGTGAAGTATCACAGGAATGGATGGACAGGCACCACATGTACTCACCAGCCAATTGGTATTAGCTGATCAACACCTAAGTGGACACACAGAAACATTTATTGGGTGTCGGGCAGTTGGGAGGGGGGAGGAGGGGATGGGTATATACATACATAATGAGTGCAATGTGCACCATCTGGGGGATGGTCAGGCTTGAGGTTCTGACTGGAGGGTGAGGGGGGGCAAGGGCAATGTA
>CAUYRT010061777.1:0-27455 GCA_963574885.1 Lepilemur ruficaudatus | reverse complement strand
TTGCATGGCTTTTCTCATCTGCAGATCATTTCTCAGTGTCAAGCAAGAGCACCTTTCTTCCATTCTAGAAGACTTGTCCTCCCTGTTTTAATTTTACTTCTCTGCTTCATGCATCAGAGACAGTGTACAGTCACAACCCTTTTGCAATTAGAAAAAAGTTCCTGAGCAATTTTCTTTTTTAACTTTTGAGGAAGATTTTGTTTCTGTGTTCTTTAATCAGATATTTGCCTTTATGTACATACAGCTTCCTTTCTCCACCTCACTCTCAATGTAAGACTGATTTTACCATCCAGTGGTTTAAACAAAATTCTGTTTTGGGTATCAGGTGTTTTGGGATAACAGTTTTTCAAAACTAATTTCCAAAAGAACTCATAAGGCTTATGATATTTTAGACCAATTCTTAACTAGAACAGAAAATTCTGCTTTTGGGTTTACAGTGATTTCTTCTTATCCAATGGTGCTGTTGAATGGGCTCATGTCAATGGTATTTGCATGGAGGTTGGCTTGTAAGACTTGACTGTGGGTTTTAGGAAGGAAGGCAGTAGTCCAGCTTGGAGATGTGCAGCACATCAGAGGTAGAGGAAGGTCTACGTTTGCCTCCTGTTTTAATTTTAACAAAATAATGGCTCCACCACATAGACCTCTAGCTCTTTTTAGGGTAATACATAGGAAATCTATAATACATGAATTATTTAAAGAAGTATGGAATGGAATTTTAGATTTGAAGAGGAAAAGGTGGGTCAAGAGCAGGACTGGCTATATAATTTGTGGGGCTCAGTGCAAAATGAAAATGCAGGGTCCCTTGTTTAAAAATTAAGAATTTCAAGGAAACAAGAGCAGAGCATTAAACCAAGCATGGGGCTCTCCTGGGCATGGGGCCCTGTGTGACTGTATAAGTCACGCACCCATAAAACCTACCCTGGGCAGAAGTGGAGATGGCAGTAAAAAGGAAAAGGAACCATCCATGTCCCCATGATGTTTCCCTCCCTCTCTCTATCCCACCCTTACTATGTACTCATTAGATCTGATCATCTCTCAAGGGAGCACCGTTGTGCCAGTGAGCCGAGACACTTGACATTCTGGCTCTAGTCCATGAGGAGGGGTCACATGAGGGAGGTCGCCTTCTACCAGTAATGGGAGAGTGGGATGGACGGCTTTCTAGACCGACCTTCAAGAGAGAACATGAACTTGGGAACGCAACAACTTTCTAGCAGTGTAGTAAAGTTACTTAACCTCTCTGAATCTCGTTGTCATTCCTGTAAACTGGTGCTGTTTACCTTGCAAGGTAATTTTTTTAAAATTTTTAATTATTATGGGTACATAATAGTTGTATGTATTTGTAGGGTACATGTGATGTTTTGATACAGGCATACAATGCGAATTAATCAAATCAGGGTAATTTTGGTGTCCATCACCTCAGGCATTTATCATTTCTTTGTGCTAGGAACATTCTAATTCTTTTTTAGTTAATTTAAAGTATACCCTAACTTATTATTGATTATAGTCACTTTGTTGTGCTATCAAATATTGTTCATTCTAACTATCTATATTTTTGCACCCATCAACCATCCCTACTTTATCCCCCCTCTCCCTACTACCCTTCCCAGCCTTTGGTAACCATCATTCTATTCTCTGTCTCCGTGAGATCAATCGTTTTTACTAGTTAGCTCCCACACATGAGTGGGAACATGTGAGATTTGTCTTTCTGTGCTTGGCTTATCTCACTTAACATAATGTTCTCCAGTTCCATCCATGTTGTTGAAAATGGCAGGATTTCATTCCTTTTTGTGGCTATATAATCTTCCATGGTATATATGTACCGAAATTTCTTTATCCATTCATCCACTGATGGACACTGAGGTTGATTCCAAATCTTGGCTATTGTGTATAGTGCTGCAGTAAACATAGGAGTGCAGATATCATTTTGATGTACTGATTTCCCTTCTTTTTGATGTATACCTAGCAGTGGGACAGCTGGGTCATATGGTAGTTATATTTTCAGTTTTCTGAAGAACCTCTAAACTGTTTTTCATAGTGGTTGCACTAATTTACATTCCCACCAACAGTGTACAAGAGTTCCCCTTTCTCCACATCCTCGTCAGCATTTGTTATTGTCTGTTTTTTTGATAAAAGCCATTTTAACTGGGGTGAGATGATATCTCATTGTAGTTTTGATTTGCATTTCTCTGATGACTAATGATGTTGAGCATTTTTCATATACCTGTTGGCCATTTGTATGTCTTCTTTTGAGAAATGTCTATTTAGATCCTTTGCCCATTTTTAATTGGATTATTTGAATTTTTCCTATTGCTTAATTGGTGCTTATTATATATCCTAGTTATTAATAGTAATCCCTTGTCAGATGGGTAGTTTGCACATATTTTCTGCCATTCTGTGGGTTGTCTCTTCACTTTGTTGATTATTTCCTTTGCCGTGCAGAAGCTTTTTAGCTTAATATAATGCCATTTGTCCAATTTTGTTTTGGTTTCCTGTGTTTGCATTTCCCCAATGCTTTCTTTTGGTATAATAGTTTTATAGTTTCAGGCCTTAGATTTAAATATTTAATCCATTTTGATTTGATTTTTGTACATAGCAAGAGATAAGGGTCCAGTTTCATTCTTCTGCATACGGATATCCAGTTTTCCCAGTGAAAAAGGTGTCAAGTCTCAGATAGGGTAGAAGATCTCAAAATGCTTGAAGATGCTGGTAAGAGCTGGCTGCCTCTGTAAGTCCTGTAAGTCCTCCTTAGTTCCCGAGTGTTTTGGAATGGTTTACAACTCAGAATTGCATCTTCTTTCCAAGTAAGGAGCAATCTGCAGGAAGTCAGTGCACAGTAGAGTTCAGTTTGCAGCACTGAAAATTTGCCAACTTTCACCCACACTGCGGAGATGAGAAAGCAGCTGTGGGCAGACAGTAGAGTAAGCTGCGGGGTCACTGGGCTACATTATGCTTACAGATGTTCCATTGTTCCTCTGAGATTTTGTAGTTTGTCTATTTTATCCCGTCATGTTTCGATGATGTATGAAGGAGACAGCCAAAACCATTTTATGTAGTTTTCCTACTTTGTTTTGATTTATTTGTTGTTGTTTACAGTGTTATCTAACAATAACAATGGAATTTCCTTCCCTACTAATCTGGCCTATTTCCATTTTGCCTGTTTATTTTAATTTCCTCTTTTTTAAGACTGAAACCTCCACATGACTCTGCCTTGTTTATTTCCTTGCATATATGTGTCAGCATCATTTATTAGCCTGTCCACCCGGAGGAACATTGTTAATTTATTTTGTAGACTTTGTTTCCTGGTTTGGAGTGGGAGTGTATTAAGTGTTCCATGTTTCTAAGTATTTCAGGATGGTTTTGGTTATCAGTTTTCTCATCATTGCTTTCTGCAAGCAGAGGGGCTTGGTCTTCATGGCTTACAGATGGAGCACATGAGGCTCCAAGGCAGAAAAGTCACTCCTCTAACTGGTCACCCCTGCCCCGCTTATCAATTTCCATTTCTTTTTATTTGAGTAGTGGGTTATGTAAGCATAGACCTATTTTTTGCAGACATACTCAATTCCCTAAAGACATTTGCACAAAAACTAGTCTGTTGTTAACTAATGAATCATTCCATCCTGTAGTATTAGATGCTTGGGGGTGGGGGTGTATGATGGATGTTAGACTTGTCCCTTTCTTGTGAAGAACGTATAGCACACTAAGTCAATGAAAAAGTTAAAAGGAAGAAGTAACTTGGCTTTGACATCTGTTGCTTGCATATATTAGATCTGCTACCTCATTTCCACTGGATTCTCACGATTTACTGAATGAGTGAATTAACTATCTCATCAAACATTTATGTAGTATTTACTCGGTATATGACATCATGTCTAGTCTCAAAATGGTTGTAAGACTAAAAGGTGAAAATAGAGTTGAAAGCAAATAAATATAATTGTGTTATAGGTGGCATGATAGAAGTCTGTCCAGAGTACATAGAGAGAGTAACAGAGGAGGGAGGCCTTTATTCTCTTGGGGTGGAGATTGGAAAGAAATGTCACAAACCGAGGCTGTAGGTCCTGGATGTATTTGGCATCCATGACACTTTCAAATGGCAGCAACAGAGTGTCTGACTGGGCAGCAGCGCACGCGTGGGGTGGGAAAAGGGAGGTGGGAGAAGCCAGACACAAAGAGCCTTAGATGCCATGTGAAGGAGTTTAGATTTTATTCTCTTCAAAGTTTTAGGTAGATGGAACATTATTAACAAGTGTTATTTTTAGAAAACTGAGAAGGATAAATTCAAGGGAACTCCTCATGACAGTATGGTGCTGAGCCAGAAAAGATATGATGAGATTCTGAATGAGCCAATGGCAGATGGAAACCTGTCAAGGAAGTAGACCTTAGACAACTGGTATCGATTTTTAAATAATGTCTTATAGCAACTGCTGATGAAACCAAGGCCCAAGAAGGCAACACAGCCAATTAATGTCAAAGAGAATCTTTGTGCTTCCATTGCAGTTTGGAAACACGATTATTGTGCATTTCTCACACTGCATTGTAATGCATCATCTCATTGATACTTGTTTACAACCTTTCTGAGCTGAGGTTCTAAGCTTCTTAAGATTAAGAACTAAATTACTGAGTCATTTGTGTGTGCCTAGCACAGAGCCTTGAACAAGCAAGTGCACAATAGATGTTTGAAAAGTAAAACTCCTGATACCATGGCCAGCACATGATACTTTTGCTTTGCTTTAAAATTTATATCACTTTGTCCTTTGTCAAAATACATCCCTATTTGCCAGAACTTGCATTAAAATACCAATAATGAATATTTAGAATGTAAAAGTGGCCATAAAAGTTGATGCCTGTTGTGAAGCTGTTTTCAATAGTCTCATTATTCACAATCCAAGCATGATCATTTGCTCTCATATTTCCTTTTATGTTACCAATGTTTTAACCCGGATCGTGCTTCCTTCTTCCATGCAGATCCGTAATGCCTCCTGCCTGCCTCTTTCAAGATGGAGGGGAAACCAGTGGGAGAGCCTACCCAAGTGGTGTCTAAATTCAAACTTTCCACCAAGGTAGAAGGGACAGGACACTGGCTGGTGGAAGATCATGCTCGAATATGGGAAGTTTTAAAGACAGAGGAGGTAAGATAACTCTGGCAAAGTTGGCACAATGTTGTATTTGCTTATATCTGAGATTATAATTCTCAGTGTAGTCAGCACCACAGGCCAGCTTGGCAAATCTTTATTCAGGGGCCATACGTGCGCCAAGACTGGAGAACAGTAAGTTGGGAGTGTGTCCCTTGGACATTAATGATTACACACGTTGGTTTAGGCAAAGGAGGCAACACTGACAGCCAGGGCTTAAAAAATAATGATCTGAGGCTCATCTGCATATAATTCGCATTTTAGCCTCAGGTATCACCGGTGGCGTAGCTGGGGTGTCCCAGTCCTGCCTTCTCTCTCAAGGATGCCGTTCGGTGACTCTTTTCTCTCTCAAATCTATTATTATTGAAGTTTCAGTTTGATTTATACCAAATGCTAGTATTTGTATATGAGCAGGTGTGTGTGTGTGCTTGTGTGCTCATGTGAGACACACACACACACACACACACACTCTTATTCCTTCAGTGGAAATTATAAATTATGGCTTTTATTTTTATTATGTGTTTGAGGTTAAGTTATACGTAATGATAAGATATTGACAAATCTTTTCCCTATAGCCATAATTGAATGAAGAGTTATAAACGGGTGATTGGAAAAGAGAAAAGAGTTGTTGATTGGAGCCTGGAAAGCTTAGGATATGCCCTTCACTGAACTTGGCATATGCCCATCTTATCAGCTCTGAAAATAAAATGAAGGCTAAAGGTTTTAGTGCATGGGAAAGAACATCTTAGGGAGAGGTACAAAAGCAATAACTTTAAAACAACAAATATGGTATTTGGAATGTAATAGCGAAAACACAGACCACCTAGTCAATGGTATTATGGCTATCAGAAAGACCAGCAGCTACTTTCTGAGCGGTCTCTCTGGGTGATATTCATTAACTTGGGTGGTTGTCTAGGGTCTGGTTGTCAGCTTACAAACCTAGAAATTTTATTTTCTCAGATATCTAACAGCAGATCTATCTTTCTGGGTTAAATTCACATGAATTAAATTTATGCGACTGATGTATAAAAAGAAAATGGCAATCCCTTAATTGATAAAGACAGATAGAAGAATTTCACCTCCTGGAATAGAAGGTCTAATACACATTCTCCTTGTAGGCAAACCGAAATGGGAGATCAAATTATGGTGAGAATGTTGACTCCTAAGAATGGAATCATAACAAGTAAAATTATATAAATTCCTTGTCTGACAGCATGAAGCTAAGTGCATCAGTTAGGGCTTTTTAGTCGCAAGCAACAGAAATTGACTCTAATTTAAGCAAAACAGAAAATTATAAGAGGATGTTGGGAAGCTCACAGAATTGATGAGAAGTTTGGAGAACTAGGCTTGGAAATCGGACAGGAACCAAGTCAGTAGGCACTGCTCAGGGTACTACCCCTGGCTCAAATTCCAAACTGGCCACCCCCCCAGCCACCCATATTTTCATATTTCTCTTCTCAGGATGCAAAGCCATGGGAGAGAGGAGCTCACTTCCAAGTTTAGTTGCATGTCTCATTGCCCCACAGAGATGTTGGGGGTGTGGGGTGGGGAAATGTACTCTCTGGCTGAGCAGCTAGTTACCAGTGATGGCTCAGTACTATGGAAGGGGAAGTACAAATTGAATTTTGGTGGGCAGTTAAACAAGTGTCCCAAAAAACAAAAGTTCACATTTACCTGGTTTGATCAATGACCTCCGAATGGAAGCTCACTTCTAATGCTTATTTTTGTGGGTTCTACTTTCATTTAGGTTTTGGCTTTTAAGAGTTCTTAATTTTTTGACAGCCTATCAATATATTGAAAAAGATATTTTAGTTTTATTTTTTCAAGCATTTTTTAGTTGTTTGTAGTAGGAGAGTCAATTAGGGTGTTCAGTTCACCGTACTGCTGGAAACATGAGTCCTATATTCTGTGAGTTACTTAAAAGTGTGATCTTAAAACTTAAAAATGTAGTTTTTAACTTACATTTTGAAAATTATTTCACTTGGTCAGAAAGTGTCATCTAGATAATGCTGAGTTTTTATTTTTTGGCCATGTTTAGTTAAGTAACTGCTTGCACCTGAATATTCACAACTGACATCTTACACTCATTGGAAAGTTTTATGTTGGCACAACCCAGTTTGTTGAATATAAAATATTACTTTCATTTTCAATGCAGTGATTAATTATAACTATTCTAAGTGTGCCCTTAAAATATAATATTTAATTTTAAAATTATAAATAATACCTGTGTGTAGTTGAACATAAGGAAATATTTATAGAAGGGTCAAGCATGAAAAAATAAATGTCTTTATAAAACTTCAGTACCTCTTATTTTTAAAAATAAGCAAGGGAGCAGTGGGAGGGTTGGGTATGTTGTGGTGACGAAAATGTTCTGTTTTTTGATGGTTGTGGTGGTAATGTGGGTGTGCCTACTTGTCAAAACTCATTGAGCTATACCCTTAAAATGGACATACTGTATGTAAATAATACCTCAATAAACTTGATCTTAAAAAATGGGCAATGAGATGGGGGAACAGTTAAATAAATAAATCAGTAATTGCAATGCAGCGTGCTGGTGCTGTAATGACTGTCTGCACAGGTATTTTGAGACGCTGGAGCACGAGCCCCACTGGGTCCGAGTGTGCTTACGTGGAGGTGGGTGTCAGGGAACGCAAGCTTCCTGGCAGGCTAATTCTTGAGTTCATTCTTAAATGAAAAGTAGAAACTAGCTCGGCAAATGGAAATTTGGAAGGGGAATCAGAGCAAATATTTCTGGGAGAGGGAAAACTCTGTAAAGGGGAGTGTCAGAATATCCTCCAGTTTGGAGTGTCTGTAGCAGAAGAATGGCAAGAGATGAAGCTAAGAGGGACTAAAAAAATGAAAAGTCTTATATGCCTCACTGAGAAATTTGGAAATTATTCTGTGGGCACTGGGGAATCAATGAAGGGCATTTGGCAGGGTAATGAAATGTTAAGATTCGGTTTTTAGAAATGCTAGTCTGTCAGACATATGTGGGATGGCCTAAAATGCTTCGAAACTGCTCTAGCCCATATTGGTCTCTCCTCTGACCACACTATGCTAGTCAGTGTTCAACTGGGGAGTATTTTGGGTTGTTCTTTTGTTCCTGATGGTAGCTCTTGCTCTCCCACCAAACTGTCTGTTCGTGATACCGTGTCCATTAGTCCTAATTCTGCTTCACTACCCCAAAGCATTGGCGTTACCGGACACAGGTCGAAATAAATGCCTGATGATTGATTGATTGCTGAACATTTTCATGATTAAATGGTAATATGTTGTTTCTCTAAGTTGTAACATCAACTAAAATGCTGTCATTTCTGGGTATAAAGGTGATTCGCCATTCGATAGTACTAAGTCGTGGTGAATTTTATTCTTACTATTTTTTTGGTATTGCTGATTGAATTTGCATTGAGTTATCCCCTATACACTGGACTTATCTGTATTCCATGTTTTGTATTTGTAAGAAGGCTACCAAGATATGCAATGTTCTCTGAGTCTGTGGAACAGAGATGTTCTCTGTGAAATTACAGTAGTGAATGCCTGTATGGAGACTGGGCACATGACTTCCTCCTCTTTCTCCAGCTCAGGAATGGGGCCCCGCATTGCAAGAACACACATTCTTGGAGGAGGAAATAGTAATGTGTTCATCATGCATGCTTGGGAGGTTAAATCATACTTATCTGAGAGACAGGAAGAGAGAGAAATTTTTAAAAACTAGATGACGATTTGGACAAGCAGTGGGAATGCATTGTATTAAACTCTGAAGAGCCAGCTCTTTGCCAAACTGTGGTTTGATGACAGAGCCAGGGTCCTTCTTTATGATTCTGAATGAATTTCTTTTTCTGTCCACTACAGATTTTCATGTGAGGCAAAGGATAGAAATTTACTTCTTAGGAAGTTATTAACATATAAAAATACTTTTAAGTAGAATCCCTAGATGAGTAAACTAGACATATCATCAGTAGTGAGAAATGGAATACTGAGACTGAATAATATTCAACTGGGGTCTGTAAGGGAGGGAAAATACAATTTATTGAGCACCTATCTGTGTCAAGAATTGTACTTGGCACCTTCATATTCATCAGTATGTTTATTTGTCACAGCCATAGGTACATTTTCATTTTACTCATAAGAATTTTGACAATTAGAGGTTAAGGCACAGGCCAAAGATACATAGCTGGTAAGTGGCTGAGCAAGATTCAAATTCAAGTTTATCTCTCTTCAATTCTACACTCTTATCTCCTCATGAAGCTATCTACCAAAATTGTTAAATCAATCGGATTCTGCATTTGGTTTCTCTGCCCAGTCCTTAACCATTCCTGGCCAGAGCATCAGCCTAAGCTCAGTACCTGGCACCAGTCTTGCTCTCGCAGAGCTTGGCTCTGCAACGCCTGGTGTGAACAAACGCCCGTTGTAACCTTCTTCCACTCCTTAAAGTGCTGGCTCAGTTTGTGCGACTGAGCTTCTAGCTCGTTTCCCTCTTACACTGTCTGTCTTAGCCAATGGGGCTGCTGTAACAAAGTACTGTAAACTGGGTGGCTTATAAACAACAGAAATTTATTTCTCATAGTTCTAGAAGCTGGGAATCTGAGACAATGGTGCCAACATGGTTGGGTTCTGGTGAGGGTCCTTTTCCTGGTTGCAGACAGATGACTTCTTACTGTGTCCTCATATAGCAGAAAAAGCTAGAGAGCTCTCTGGAGTCCCTTTGATAAGGGCATTAATCCTGTTCATAAGGGTTCCATCCTCATGACCTAATTACCTCCCCCAAACTCTGCCTCCTAATACCATCACATGGGGGAGGGGGCTGGGATTTCAACCTATGAATCCTGGGGGATGCAAACATTCAGTCCATAGCAGGATACCAGTCTTTCATGGAGACCATACCTATTTAAATTGTGCCTTTGACTCCATCTTACTTACGTAAAATCCTAGAACTCTGCTAGGCTCTTTGCAGTGCTGTCTTCTGGAAAACTGAGCTCTGTTCCACATAACCCAAGTTTTTGTTTGGGGTCCAATTGTAAACATTCTTCTTGTTTGGAACCTGGCTATTTTCACCCATTCCCTGAACTCTTATTTCTTCCTTAGATGTTAAAGCTTACCAGAATCACATCAGAGTCTTCCTGTGCCCTTGCTTCATAGTTTTGTATTCTTGTATGAGATGGTCTCAGTCACATGCAGCCATAAGAAACACAGGAGAGGCTCAGGAAAAAACAAGATTTATCATACTTGCAGGTCCTAGAGACAGGAGGCATGCTGCACCATGCAGAGCCACGTGGGCAAGACACAATGGGGTTCATGAGGCAGAAGACAGCAGCAAGGGGAAGGTTTAGGCAAGCCAGGGCAGGATGAACAGTTAGGATTGGCTAGTTTGAATAATTTCAGCTGGCCTTGGGCTATAGGGGTGGTCTCTAGTTGCCTGGCACCTGGCCTTGGGATGATCAAGGCAGAGAAATATTGTCTCTGGAATGTACACTCCAGATAGAGGAGGTATGGCTCTGGCTTGGTTAATTTACATATCAAAGACATATTCCCTGCTCTTTAAGAACTGGGGAGGGCAGCCAGAAAAAAAATTTTTTTAAATGTTAAAGCATCATAACATACAGAAAATTTAAAAAATATTTACAATATAGCTTTTGAGACACAACTTAACCAAACAGCCTGCTATGACCATGGGACATGCACCTGGAGTCAGGGATCTCTCCAGCTCCAATTTGTCCACTTTATGTCAGGCCCTTCTTGCCAAAGTCCCAAGTTTCCCCATGGTTAAGACCATTTGAGTTATGGCTTGATGCTTTCAATAAGTTTCATAGTCTAAATTAAAGGGGAATACTCAGGATATCAAAGCTTTCATTATAGTTAAATTTCAGTGCTGGTATTAGGAGGTGCTCAGGTATCACCTCTTCCAGGAAGACATCCTTGACCCTTCTGGTCAGGGTTACTGATCCTCCTGTGTGGTTTTGTAACATCTCTACTCATCTATCTCATAAGACTCATCACATAAACGGTACAGACATACCTCAGAGATATTGCATATTTGATTCCAGACTACCACAACAAAGTAAATATTGTAATAGCACAAATTACACAGTTTGTGGGGTTCCTCAGTGCATAAAAAGTTATGCTTACACTGTACTGTGGTCTATTAAGTGTACAATAGCATTATGCCTAAAAAAGTATGGGTCCTAATTAAAAAATACTTTATTGCTAAACAATGCTAATGATGACCTGAGCCTCCAGCGAGTCGTGATCTTTTTACTGGTGGAGGGTCTTGCTTCGATGTTGATGGCTGCTGACTGATTGGGGTGGTAGTTGCTGAAGGTTGGAATGGCTGTGGCAAGTACTTAAAATAAGACAATAATGAAGTCTGCCACATCGATTGACTGTTTTTTTTTCTTGAAAAATTTCTCTGTAGCTTGTGATGTTATTTGATAGCATTTTACCCACAGTAGAACTTCTTTCAAAATTGGAGTCAATCCACGTAAGCCCTGGTGCTGCTTTATCAACTGAGCTTATGTAATATTCTAAATCTTTTGTTGTCATTTCCGCAATGTTCACAGCCTTTTCACCAGGAGTAGATTCCATCTCAAGAAACTTCCACTTTCTTTGATGATCCATAAGAAGCAACTCTGCATCCATTTCAGTTTTATCCTGAGATTGCAGCAATTTAGTACGTCTTCAGGCTCCCCTTCTGATTATACTTCTCCTGCTATTTCCACTGCATCTGCAGTTACTTCTCTACTCAAACCCCTCAAACGTCATCCATGAGGATTGGAATCCATTTCTTCCAAACTCCTGTTAATGTTGATATTTTGACCTCCTGCTATGAATCATGAATGTTTTAAATGGCATCTAGAATGGTGAATCCTTTCCAGAGGTTTTCAATCTATTTTGCCCAAGATCCATCAGAGGAATCACTATCTATGGCAGCTGTAGTTTTATGATATGTATTTCTTAATAAGACTTGAAGGTCAAAATTACTCCTTGATCCATGGACTGCAGAATGGATGTGTATTAGCAGGTATGAAAACAACATTCATCTTTTCGTGTATCTTCATGAGAGCTCTAGGGTGACCAGGTGGTATTGTCAATGACCAGTAATATTTTAAAAGGAATCTTTTTTCCCAAGTAGTAGGTATCAACAATGGGCATAAAATATTCAGTAAACCATGCTGTAAATAGACGTGCTGTCATCCAGGTTTTGTTCTTCCATTTCTAGAGCACAGGTAGAAGTAGATTTAGCATAATTCTTAAGGGCTGTAGGATTTTCAGAATGGTAAATGAGCATTGGCTTCAATTTAAAGTTACCAGCTGCACTAGCCTCTAACAAGACAATCAGCCTGTCCTTTGAAGCTTTGAAGCCAGACATTGATTTCTCTTCTCTGTCTGTGGAAGTCCTAGATGGCATCTTCTTCCCTTATAAGATTATTTCATCTACATTGAAAATCTGTTGTTTAGCATAGCCACCTTCATCAATTATCTTAGCTACATCTTCTGGACAACTTGCTGCAGCTTCTACGTCAGGATTTGCTGCTTCAACTTGCGCTTTTGGGTTATGGAGATGGCTTCTTTTCTTAAGACTCATGAACCAACCTCTGCTAGCTTTATCCTCATCTTCTGCAGTTTCTTCTCTCAGCCTTCACAGAATTGAAGAGACTTAGGGCCTTACTCTAGATTAGGCTTTGGCTTAAGGGAATATTGTGGCTGGTTTGATCTTCTATCCAAACCACTCAAACTTCCTCCATATCAGCAATAAGGCTGTTTTCCTTTCTTATATTCATGTGTTCAGTAGAGCAGCACTTTTAATTTCCTTCAAGACCTTTTCCTTAGCATTCACAACTTGGCTAACTATTTAGTGCAAGACGCCTAGCTTTCTGTCTGTCTTGACTTTCGACATGCCTTCCTCACTAAGCTTAATCATGTCTAGCTTTTGATTTCAAGTGAGAGATGTGCCTCTCTTTCACTTGAACACTTAGAGGGCTGTAGGGTTATTAATTGGCCTAATGTTAATATTGTTGTGTCTCAGGGAATAGGGAGGCCTGAGGGGAGGGAGAAGTTGGGGAACGGCTGGCTGGTGGAACAGTCAGAACACACATAACATTTATCAGTCAAGTTTGCTGTCTTATATGGCACAGTTCCTGGGGCCTCAACATAGTGACAAAGTAACATGAAAGATCACTATTCACAGATCACTATAACAGATATAATAATAATGAAAAAGTTCGAGATATTGTGGGAATAGCAAAATGTAACACAGAGACACAAGGTGAGCACGTGCTGTTGGAAAATGGCAACAACAGACTTGCAGTTGCAGGGTTGCCACAAACCTTCAATGTGTAAACAATGTAGTATCTGCAAAGTGCAATAAAGTGAGTGAATCACAATAAAACAAGGTATATACCTATATGTGCATGTTTATATATTGCTGTCTTCCAAACTGGAATGTAAACTCTTCAAGGGCAGGGCCTCTGTCATACTCATCTTTGTATGTTCAATATTCTTCACAGTGTCTGGCACATGGTAGGTACCTAATAAATACTGAGTAGAGAAAATATAGAGAGGGACTAAGAGGGTGGACTCTGGAGCCAGACTGGCTGTGATCTCAGCAAATTCCTTAATCTGTACTTCAGTTTCTCCACCTGTAAAATGGTTATACCAATAGGGTTGTTATAAGAATTAATTGGGCTGGGCGCGGTGGCTCACACCTGTAATCCTAGTACTCTGGGAGGCCGAGGCGGGCGTATTGTTTGAGCTCAGGAGTTTGAGACCAGCCTGAGCAAGAGCAAGACCCCGTCTCTACTAAAAATCGAAAGAAATTAGCTGGACAACTAAAAATATATAGAAAAAATTAGCCGGGCATGGTGGCACATGACTGTAGTTACTCAGGAGGCTGAGGCAGGAGGATTGCTTGAGCCCAGGAGTTTGAGGTTGCTGTGAGCTAGGCTGATGCCACGGCACTCTAGCCCAGCAACAGAGAATTTGTTTCCAAAAAAAAAAAAATAATAATAATTAATTGAATTACCGTGTGTAAATTGCTTAGAACAGAGCCCTGCGTATCATAAGTAACAGATGTAGACTTTTATTGAGTGAATCAGTAGGGGGAAGAGTACAAAATGTTGCACTACATTGGCCTACCAATTGTACGGCAGTTGCTTTCGAACTCTGCTGCCTGAATTTAAGATTTCCCCCACATTCTGGAAAGCTCCACACTCTAGGATTCTTTCTATAATATGTTTTTAAGTGCCTGCAGAATTTGAATTGGCTTACGCAGCTGCCTGACTCTGATGAGACTACCCTGCTAAGATTCATACAGGATGATCTTTCAGGAAGGCAGACAATTGGCCCCAAGTAAGTAGCACTGCATTGAGATGTACAAATTATTTTGGGGGTACACCAGACGTGGGTGTGTTAAAAGCACTCAGCTCCACTCACTCTGTCGTCTGTGTGCGAGGTGGTGCAATACTCCAGTTAGCAGTGTGCGTGCTCCTCAGGCAATGTGTTCTTGAACGCGAGTGGATGGGGGTTATAAACCTTGTCTTATCCCGGCTGCCGATTCAGCTTGCTCAGGTGGCAGTTACTTGAATGGGAAAAGGCAAACCTCTCCAAGAAGATAAAATAAAATAGAACTGATCTGAAGAGAGCGTTTTCCTGTAAAAATCCCGTAGACATTTGCACCCAATTTAGCCTGGTCTGTTTGGCTCCAGTCCTAGAATGAGCTCTGCATTCACCATACCAGACATGAATATATCTTTACATTTTAGGATAGAGAGCAAAGAAAACCCCTGTTAAATTTAGCAAACAAAGAAAGAAAAAAGAAAAAGAAAAGACCAGTTTCTTGAGGGCGTGGAAAGCATTCATTAATGAAAGTCTTAAGTCTCCAAGAAAAAGTTTGCAAAGCAGTTTTGTTTCAGTCCATTGCATTGTTTCCCAAAGTATGTTCACCATAAACCTCAGGGTCTCCTTTTATTCCCTTGAAAACTCCTTTATGCCAGGAGAAGCTCAACATCAGGCAGTAAGAGGCAGGGGATGGGAGGAGAAGAGCTTACATACTGACGTGTTTTCCATGAAAGGGAAAGGCAGTATCTTCTGTCCTTCCGACTTAGCTTTCCTTTGAGAGGGCAAAAATGAGGAAGAAATGACATCATTTAAATTTGTCCTTGGCTTACAAATGTAGGCTATTTGGAAAAGTTTGTGCTTCTCCCCACAGTAGTGAGTAGCTAGTCCAAAGGCCCATCATGTCTCAGGTGCCCAGATGAGACAATAATTGAAAATCTTTACTAGAAACTCTTCCCTGTGACCTGGCATCTATGCAATTCACCTGCTTTCCTTGATGAGAAAGCCTGGTCTGGGAATCTCAGGAAACTCTGTAGATGAAGAAATTTTCAGAAAGATAGTGATTTGGGGGCTGAGGGATGTCATGTATAGGAAAGGGTTAACATGCTTTAAAAATTGCAGTCCAATATTGATAGCCCCGACACCTGTGCACATCATGCTGTCCTCTCTGTTAAAACACCTAGCTAGCTCTTACTCATCCTTCAGACTCCAGGAATGTTCCCTGATCTCCACAGACCACATTGTGTGCCCTTGTCACTTATTTTTTTCCTTTCTCCCTCTCCTTTCTTTCTTTCCTATGTTTCCTTTATGTACATCTATTACATTATATGGCAGTTATTAATACTTGTTTTATACTCTTTTCCATAGACCATGAGCTCCTAACACAAGGAACTGTGTCTATTTCACTCAAGTTTATATCACTGCAATGTTGAGATATTTGTTGAACAAATGAATGAGTGAATGAACAAAGGCATGGACAGATAAACAACTGTCTCGGCCTGTTCATGCTTCACCCTCAGAGGACGTAGGTGACATGTGTTCTGGGGATTAGTAGCTTTTTCTCTGACATCATAAAAGAGCAGACCCAAGGCTCGGAACCACGTTTTATTCTGTGGCTTGTACTTGCCAATACTAGGAATCATTAAAATTTTACTGGGCTTTTGAGAATCAATAACATATGCATATAGTAAAAACAAGCGACAACAAAAGCAAACAGCCTGATGAAAAGAGTTCTTAGTAAGCAAGAGTCCTCCCACTCTTGTTTGCCCTTATGGGCAGGTCATCCTTACAAACTAACTCGCTGTTGCCTCACAACATTCACTTTGAGCAGGATGAATGCAACGCAATCTGAATTGTTTCAAGTAAAAGTGTTAATCAAGGAAGCTAAAAATGGCAAACAAAGAGACTTGAAACATTGCGATGGAAGAACCATGCTATATCAAGGTGGGAGGAGAAGTTCTTTTTAAGGAATAATTGAGGGTGGTAGACATTTGGGAAAGCAAAAAAGGCCAGGATTTTAAATGGGAGTTCAGGAGTGTTATAATTTACTAAGAGAAGTTTAAAGCTGCCCACCATATTGTCACAAAGAAAGTGATTACCAAGTGCTCAGGACTTATTGGAAGAGGTGTAGCAAGCCCCTTGATACAAAGTACACCTGCAAGGACAGGTAATCCGTTTTGGGCAGGGAACATGACGTCACCCATTTTCTGAAGGGAGGCAGGGACCACAGGGAAGAAGGTGCAGAAGCTTAATTGTACTAGACCTGAATTGCAGAGCCAAGCAGGAGCCGGCCATTAAGCAGCCATGAGAATTTGAACTGAGAAATGAAGAAATAGGCCATGGCTTCATACTTTTTTTGTTTGTTCTGTTGTGAAAACAAAAATATGGGCACTCCAGAAATCATTAGGGTCAGCTGAATTTTAAATATCTAGTTTCCTTATGAAGTCCTTTCACACCACAACCACATCGTAGTCTTTGTAGGACCAGGAGAAACTTTTAGGGGCTATATAGTCGCCGTAGGTTGTCGTTTGTCAACTTTAACTAGTGGGGGTCTATTCAGCCGTTTAATGCGATTTTCTCAATTTGCCTTGATGGTTGCATGTTTCTTTTGCAGTTGAGAAACTTCCATGGCATATATCACCACTTAATTTCCTATTCTTCAGTTAAATTAACCAGCATGCTTGTGAATGCAGTGCCCTGGTTGACTTAATGTTTTGCACATTTATGAGATAGCAGTACACAACCCATAGTAGGCCCTTAATTGATGTTTGTTAAATGAATGGATGAATAACATATGTGAAAGCATATTCTCTGGCTCAAGAAGTTCAAGTTCCTTCCAAATATGGATAGAATTTGAGGATACGGGCAATAAAGAGAAAAGCCTCATGGTTTTAGATTTAAACAGAATTTGGTTTGAATGTGATTCTGACATTTATTGGCGATATTACTTGGGCAAGAGTTAATCCTTTAAGTCTCAGTTTCTTTCATCTGTAAAATTTGTATAATAATACCTTATTGAAAGAGTGACTATGCAATCTATATGAACCATCTAGCACAATGATTGGCACACAGCAAGGGCTTAATAATATTGTTTCCATTTTTCTCCGCTCTAGTTAACTCAGGATTGACCACAAAACCACTTGAGTTTTGGTCCTTTGAAAATGGTCTTGAATAGACTGGAAATGATATGAAAAACTGTTAATATTTGTCAATTCAAGGTGGTGGTAATATTAACATGATTATATATATTTGTGCTTTTCTATGTCTATTATAATTCTAAAAATTAAACACAAAAACAAAAGGCTTAAGAGAAATGACATATCAATAAATAATGAAAACATCTAGAATAAATTAATTCCTACCTTAGTAAACATAGAATAGTGAGTTGAGTATTCTGTTCACTTGAGTAACATTAAGTTATATTTGTTGAGTAACTACTATGAACAGGACTGATGTGGAGCTTACAGTGCAGTGGAGAATACAGATTTTTTAAAATGCATCATGCATGTGATCAGGGCAATTAAAAGGAAATACAGGTTGTAACACAGCACATATGAGGCACATTTTACCTGAATTTGGGAGATTAGGGAAAGCTAAGAGTAATTAACGATGTGTACGGGTAAGTGATGTATAAACTGGTACATGGAGAATGAATAGGAGTGAACTACACCAAGAGATGGTGGTGGGGAGTGTCCCACACAGAGGGAAAAGCATGTACCATGACACACAGACTAGAGGAGATGGAAAATGAAGAATAGTTCAATGCGGATGGAGTACAGTGTTCAAGGTGGGAGGTGTGGGGAGAGTTAAATCTTGAAAGGAGGGCAGTATAAGCTCTGTGCCTCCTGGGGAAAGTTCATCTACCAAAAATTCAAGACCCCTGTGTGCCACTGTTGGTGAGGTCTCTATTTTTGTACTAATGTTGGTGCTTAGGAACCAATAATTTAGTGTTTGAGGTCTGATGGAATGCTGTGTTTTGGGGGGAGCCTGAAATCATGTTGTTGCTATTTTTGGTGGACAGAAACTTACTTTAACTACTTCAAGCAAATAAAATGAATATAAAAGTTCTGTCTCCTACACATTACAACTTAAGAACTTTCATAGATCAAAGCTGTCCTGAGCCAAGGTGTACCAGTTCTGCCTGCCATCCATAGGAAGACATTAGCAGTGGCTTGTTTATTGTCTTTTTGGACTTTCAGAGAAACAAACTTCCCCATGGGACCCTAACTTGTAAGTAGATGAGCTTTGTAATAAAAAGTTAACTTTATCATATTTTTCTTAGACTGCTGATGTCCTCTTGCATCAGATGGATCATATTTGTGTCCCTGCTCTTGAGGTTAGCCAGAGTTTTTGAAACTAATAAATAATTTTACAATCTGGAAGATTTTTCTTTCAACAAAACCAATGGCATCTGTCCATTATTGTATGGAGCTAGGACAACTTGAGTTTGGTTTGGAGAATCTGGAGCACAGTCACACTGAGGCAGAGTTGAAGGATGATTACAGTCTGATGACAGTCATTCGCAATATCTGATCATGTTCAAACACTGGGCCATTACACATGATTTCATAATGGAAAATAAGCGGGCCAGACAATTCAGTATACATAAACCATCTGTGACCCTGCCTGTGACTTCTTGGGAGGGAGTTCATAAGAAAACTGATGACCCGAGATCATGATTTGCCCAGAGTTGCAGAATAACGTCATTCTACCCTAATTCCCAACTGTTGTTCCATGCACTTGGTTTTTACAATTGTATAAAATTCCCAAAGACTCTAAGCTTTGCAAACTCTAGTTATGTGATAAAGTTCCTGGCCATTCTCTTTTAATTTTGGAGTATACCTTTTTATTGTCTTTTTAGTGGGGTGTTTGAAGGGGGAGATCATCTTTATAGTTTGTTTTATGTGTCTAAAAAAATTTTTAAGCTACAACTCTTGGTAGCATTTTTCTCCCTTCTAGTTGTATTTTTTTTTCTCCCCTTTATTTAATGTGATCAGTAGTTCAAAGCAGGATCTATTTATTTTTGGCTCAATTTCCACCCCACTGGTTGTGACTTTTAGATGTATATGTGGAATTTTGTTTTCAGAGGAAGATCTAAGGAGACCCCGTTATATGTATGGGTTAACCTCCGTAAGGCACAGCTGGTGCAAATCAGCATGATGCAGCAATAGCTTAGGGTTATTGGCAGAGCTTGTGTTTAGAATTACAAAGAGGAAAAGGGGCTCTCTACTGCAGGAGAGAGAAGAAGGGAAAAGCTAGGGATGGAGAAGAGGGTTTATCAAAGATGAAGAGGAGAGAGAAGACATTAAAAGAGTAGGGATTTTCTTACTGACCTCATAAACAAGTAGTAAGGGGAAACCTTTATACTATGTAAAGTTTTATTAAGTTGAGCAAAATGATGTTTATATATAATACTTCATGGTTTGAGGGATTTGGGGCACCTCATTTTATATATGTTGCTGTCCTTATGGGGATAAACAGAACTGTGGGATAGCTTGATAGCCCGTGGAGAACTGGGAGGGTTCTTTAATGAACCCCCTTTAATGAACACAGTTGGGAAGAATGGAAAGTCTAGGATGAAAAAAGGGTATGGGATTCCATATCCCAGATTCTCTGTCCTTAGCCTGATTTGATGCATGCCATCCGTGGTTTATCCACGTCTCAGGTTTTGGATCAAGGTGCACCTAAGTCAGCATAAGTCTCTTGGAGCAGGGTGATATGCTATCCCAGATCATTACCAAAATAGGTTCAACCTCCAGGGAATTATCTTTATTTTTCCTGATGCCTGGATTTAGTGCTCCTTTGAAGGCAAATGAGCAGTGATAGGTGGAACAATTTCTGAAAGAGAAGGTTGCTGTTCCACCCCCCTGGCAGAATTGTACACTTGTCACTGTTGGATCTGGATCCTACCTTAGACTCTCCTCTCAGTCTTTCAGGAGACACCTATCATAGGCGGCTGGGAGGAACAGAGAAGGCAAGACTTCCTCCTCCCCCAGAGGACAGACTCTTTTTTTTCTGAGATCAAGGATTAAAAATGGTGATTCTTATTTGTAGCTTTGCAAAATTTTCTTTTGTTATCTTGAAATCAAAGAACTTACAGCTGCAGATGTGCTCACATTTCAAGGTGAGTATGTGAGATGGCCCTGAATACTAATTCTAGGATGGTGTGTGAAGTAGCCTCCAAAGTTAATTCTGGGTCAAGGTGAATGTGTAAGATAGCGCCCAGTGTTAATTTTAGGACTCTATATGTGCTTCAGATATTGGTTATGTGGTACCTCAGGTATCGAGTATGTTCATGGATTATGTTGGAAATTTTACAAACAAAAAGATAGGTAGAAGGGTGAGGAAAGACGGTTTGTAAATTTGTATCTTTTTATGAATGATAGGAAAGCATCAGTGTTGTTCTGTGACCCAATGGAAGAAAGAATGTATTTTATGCTAATTTGCAGGTGAACAATGTATTTGTGAAGGAAGGAAGGTCAATTAGAAGAACTATCAATATATAAAAGAGAATGTCAGTATCTAATTAGCATGAAAAATGCTCACATCAAATAGTGACTAAAATGTTGATTTTGTTTAGTTTTATATAAAATACTTAGTAAGATAAAAAGGGCTTAGAATTTGTTAGAACTCATCTTGATTCCAGTTTCCTACCCAGGGGAATGCCTATAAACAAATAAAACATTCTTGATGTGCTAGATGAAATAATTTTCTTCAAAGAATTATTTTAGTGGAAAAATGGGTTCACAATATGATAGTCTTCGTAAGAATAAATGGGTAGTCTCTGAATACATAACTATTTTTTGCCTGGTACCCAATTTAGCAGTTGTACGGACCTTTGAGATCCGCTGACGTTATTATTCCCAATCTCTTCGGAATAAATACTAAGTGATGTAATTTTAATGTTTCTTATTTGCTTTTTGTCATTTTTTCAGGAGCATGATAAATTTGAACTATTACATCTATTTTACTTTGGACGAGTCCCCTTTGTCATCAAGGACATCCATTTTTGAAACAGCTGTTTGGGTTGAGGGATAAAGGATGTGGCCATGAAATAGATCCAAGCTAATTGGCCCCAGGCTGAACGAGCTCATGACCTTGACCTCATTAGTTCTGTGCTGTAACTAGCTGAAGTAATCTGCCCTGGGGCGAAGGGTCAATTCCCTGAAGAAGTTCCAGCGTTTAGAAATTTTCCAACAAAGCTTATGACTTTGCCAACCCATCCTCTTCTGCCCTGATGATGAATGGTTGGATGGTGAGTGAGAAGGGGAGAGTCTGTGCTGATTCTGTGGGATCACCGTCAGGTAGAAAGAAATCTTAAAGTCATGTTTATTTTACAGGATGTATATCCAGGCCAGTGCCACTGGCTGTTTAACTCAGATAAATGTTGATAACCTTGCTCCATCACGAAAGCCATTGTAGTAGGTTTTGGCCAGTAGAAAGCCTCCACATGTATCACAAGCAGAAGTTGTGTGACAGGTGACACTTTCAGTACAGTGGACTCTTGATTCTCGGTCTTGCCTTATCCCTTCATACTGTCTGGTTAAATAATCAAATATGCCACACCAACCCTGACCATGAACTGGGTTAACGAAGCTGCAGTTCGAGACTGTACATAAGAGCAAAAGGGTTTTTTTTTCCTTTCCAGGTCCAAGAAAACGAAGGAGTCATGCTGTTCAGTGGCCATGGAGCCACCAGCAGCTCTTGGAAGTGTGTTCTCTGCTGCTAGTTTGTATTCCTCACACTTAAAGGCCTATTGCTAAGCAGGTTTATCAACATTCCCTCCAAGCACCTCTTTTCTAGCTTTCCCACTGGCCAGCGGGACCCGGAGGGGAGAAGGGTGCTCCTCTGACTCTTTCTGGACAGCTGGGACAACATTTTGGTCCTTCCTATTTTCAGGCAAGGACTCGTTCATCTTATCAAAATCTCTTTTCCAAAGTAAAATAAGTAGAAAAAATTAAATTCAATTAAAAACCAAGATGAGGCGATTATTACTCTTCTTCTTTCCACTTCCTCCTCCACCCTAACACACGGTAAACATTTTTTGCAGGGACCAACTTCTTCTATGTAGAGTGGAATACTTCCTCTGTAGCTCAGCTGGCTGACAGTATTATAGATTTCTCTGCTGAGAATCTCTTTTTTCTTCCCTCTTTAGCCACACACCAAATTGCTGCTGAAGACACTAACTTAGAAACCCATTAAAATAATAATGGCATACTTATTAGAATTTTTAATACCATGGAGTATAAATAAGAAACCTAAACTGGGCCCTATCTCTCTCCAAAATGTCACCCTGCTCTATCGAGCCCATTCCTCCACCCCATCTCAAGTTCATTTACTGAAAGTTAACCGCTCCTAACTATTTCTTGAGATTCATTCTAGGAGAAAAAGTTAAGCATATGCCTGAATGTATATATGTACCCATATCCACATGTATGTGTATATTTTTCACACATAAGGATCATACTATATATACTGTTCTGTACCTGGCCTTTTTCCCTTAATGATATGTCTTAAAAAGCTTTTCATAGTGCCACACACAGATCCATCTCATTCTTTTAACCACTGCATAAGTAATCCATTATATGGATGTGCCATTTTTATTTGACCAGTCTCTGCACTGATGAATATATCGATGCATTTCTGAAACCATGATAAATAATGCTTCAGTGACCATTCTTGTACATATATGCTGTGGAAATATTCCATGCATATCCATAGGATAAATTCTTAGCAGTGACATTACTCCTTTAAAGGGAATGTGTGTTTTTAATATTAATAAATATTGCCAAATTGTGCTCTAAAAAGGTTATGCCCATGTGCACTCTCAAGAACATAAAAATCCATTTTGAATACATAGAAAAATAATGTTTTCTCAGACTCATGTAGCTGGCCTCTGATTTTATTCTTAAAGTGCTTTCTGTGTTTTAGCTTCTGGACATCTGATATGTAAATAAGCGATACTCAAATCATCCTTCCCCTCTACTGAGGATCTATCCAGCTCTGAGCCAATAAATAGAGTAGCTCTTGTACCACACCTTAAAAGTTAATGTGCAACCTGTGCTGGGATAGAAAATGTTGTAAGTTCTCGTTATAAGGACTGTCTACTTATGGCACTGTGTCCCCAGATACCTGCCACAAGGACACCAAGGCTCCAATTCCAGAACAAGCATCCCAGGAAAGAGGGCTTTACTCAACCCAGACACATGAGATTTGAGAGGTTATCCCCAACTCTGCTGCCTTTACACAGCACCATCAAGTTTGTGAGGCAAGAGAGACTCTTCTTTGATGCTTCTAAAGGAAACTCAGCACCTATATAGCTTCATCAGGAAATGGAGGGAATGACGAACCACTTGAAAGCACTTTGAAAGAAGCTCAATCATAGTTAAATGCTTCTTTATAAAATCTGATTTTTGATGTCTGTTTGGTATCATAGGACTCAAGACCATTGGGCCTTCAGACCTCAGGACCTAGAATTTGGCACCAGATATTTTTACAGTGGAACAAGAACAGTACTCATGAGAGCCACTCAGATGTCTAAAATTACAGAATAATGCAGGCAGAATGGATATTGTGGTGGGTGGATTATAATTATTTTATTTTTGTTGGTAATGTGCTCCAGCTACCATACAGATGAGATGAGCTGTCATATTTTCTAAAGTATCTGGAACTCCTAAGAAGAAAGCTGGAAAATGAGTACAAAACAGTGATGCACAGTCTGTGCAAGTCTCCTTGGTCCCATGGTGGCATAAACATTGACAAAGTAAGAGGGCAGTGGGATCTCCATGTCTAGATCTTACTATTCTACTGGGAACAGGAGGCTGAGTATTGTACCAGATGCCAGAATTAACTTTTCCCACCTTAATTATAAACAGAAATATCCACTTGTCAGTCTGGTTCTCCTCCCTGTGCCTTTTCCACTATCATTAAATTTCTAAAAGCTAGCCAGGGGAGGGTAGAACTGTGTTCCCAGGCTCCTTGAGTTTGCTTCTATCATTGGGGAAAGCTGCTGCGTATTTGTGGACTCAGTAGGTGCTGAAAGGAAGAACTGAAGGGATTTCAGCTGGATTACTGAACTTATTCCAGCTCTGTTTTGGGGAACTATCAAACCGTGGAGTGGGGAATGAGGATTTTAAGATGCATTGAATGAGAGAGAGGAAAGGTGAGATGGGAAGAGATAACCCTAAATAGAGAGGCAAAAGGGAAGAAAATAAGGAACATATATATAGCATAATATTATTACACAAGGGACTCTCAGTGTTTTTCCTTAAAGTCCATAGGGACGAGGGCTCTTATCTTCCATGCTTCAGGAACAGTTTGATTAAAGATGCTAAGTGGGCTCTTGACAGTGTGAGCTTGTTCAGTTACAGTTCTTGAAACTTTAAAGTTTCCTTCTTAATTTATTCATCGACCCATTGGTCGTTCAGGAGCATGTTGTTTTATTTCCATGTATTTGTACAACTTCTAAGGTTCCTCTTGATTTTTAGTTTTATTCTATTGTGGTCAGAAAAGATACTTGATGTGATTTTTACTTTTTTGAATTTGTTCAGACTTGTTTGTTGCCTACAATATGGTCTATTCTGGATACTGTTCCATGTGTTGATGAAAAGAATGTGTATTCTACAGCAGATGGGTGAAATATTCTGTAAATGTCAGTTGAGCCTGTTAGATCTAGTGTGTAGTTTAACTCTGATGTTTCTTTACTGATTTTATTTCTGGATGATCTGTCCATTACTGAGAATAGGGTGTTGAAGTCCCCTACTATTATTATATTTCAGTGTCTCTCCCTTTAGATCTATTAATGTTTGCTTTATATAATTTGGAGCTCCCAATTATATAAAGTATATTTACATAAAACTGATTTTTTCCTGTGCTTGATCCATTCTGCTGTTGAGAGTGCCCAAGTATACAAAGAATATTTGTAATTGTTATATTCTCTTGCTGAATTAATTCTTTTATCATTTTATAGTTACCTTCTTTGTCTTTTTTTATAGTCTTTGATTTGTAGTCTATTTTATCTGATATAAGTATAGCTACACTTGCTTTTTTTTTGGTTTCCAGTTGCATGGCCTATATTTTTCCATCCCTTCACTTTCAGTTTTTGTATGTCTTTTTTTTTTTTTTTTTTAAGTTTCAGAGTATTATGGGGATACAAATGCTTTGGTTACATAAATTGCCTTTGTAGCACCCAAGTTAGAGCTACAAGGGTGCCCATCTGCCAGACAGTGCACACTGCACCTGTTAGGTTTGAGTTTACCTATGCCCTCCTTCCCCCTCCCACCTGCCAGACATCCAGTGAATGTTACTTCTATATGTGCACATAAGTTTTTATTGATTAGTACCAATTTAATGGTGAGTACATGTGGTGTTCGTTTTTCCATTCTTGTGGTATTCACTTAGAAGAATGGGCTCCAGCTCCATCCAGAATAATACGAGTTATTAGTTCACCTTTTTTATGGCTGAGTAGTACTCCATGGTATACATATACCACATTTTATTAATCCACTCGTGGCTTGATAGGCATTTGGGTTGTTTCCACATCTTTGCAATTGTGAATTGTGCTGCTATAAATATTCAAGTGCAGATGTCTTTTTTATAGATTATCTTTTTTTTCCTTTGGGTAGATACCCAGTAGTGGGATTGCTAGAACAAATGGTAGTTCTACTTTTAGTTCTTTGAGATATCTCCATGTTACTTTCCACAGAGGTTGTACTAGTTTGCAGTCCCACCAGCAGTGTAGGAGTGTTCCTATGCCTCCACCTCCACACCAATATTTATTGTTTTGGGACTTTTTGGTAAAAGCCATTCTCACTGGAGTTAAATGATGTCTCATTGTGGTTTTGATTTTTATTTCCCTGATGATTAGAGATGTTGAGATTTTTTTCATATGTTTGTTGGTCATTTGTTTATCTTCTTTTGAAAAGTTTCTGTTCATGTCCTTTGCCTTCTTTTAAATGGGGTTGTTTGATTTTTTTCTTGCTGATTTTCTTGAGTTCTATATAGATTCCAGGTATCAGCCCTTTATTGTATGTATAGCATGCAAATATTTTCTCCCATTCTGTAGGTTGTCTATTTGCTCAAATGATAATTTCCTTGGCTGTGGAGAAGCTTTTTAATTTGACCAGGTTCCATTTATTTATTTTTGTTGTTGCTGTAATTGCCTTTGGGGTCTTCTTCATAAATTCTTTGCCTAGGCCGATGTCTATAAGAATTTTTCCAACATTTTCTTCTAGAATTCTTACAGTTTCATGCCTTGGGTTTGAGTCTGTTATCCATCATGAACTGATTCTTTTGATGGTTAGAGGTGGAGATCCTGTTTCAATCTTTTAAATGTGGCTATCCAATTTTCCCAGCACCATTTATTTCACAAAGATTCTTTTCCACAGTGTATGTTTTTTTTGTCTGCTTTGTCAAAGATCAGATGGCTATATGAGAATGGTTTTTTTTTTAATTTTTTTATTTTTTATTTTGGGGTCCTTGCTGCCCTCAAAGTTCCAGACATTCTGCCTGTATTTTGTGATGTCACACTGTGAAAATAGGATATTGTGTTTTGGAGGCATCTCCAGGGTGCCCAGCAATTGGCACACCTTAACTGAAAGAAAACAAATTGAGTGAACAACAATAGAGAAGGGCATTTACCCAGGAAGTAAAGAATTACTTAGAGATGCTATTTATGATGCTGATGCTGTGAAGCTGTGACTCTTTTTTTTTTTATTTCAGCATATTATGGGGGTACAAATGCTAAGGTTACGTACATTGCCCTTGCTCTCTCCCCCCTCCAGTCAGAGCCTCAAGCCTGACCATCCCCCAGATGGTGCACATCGCACTCATTATGTATGTATATACCCATCCCTTCCTCCCCCCTCCCGTCTGCCCAACACCCGATAAATGTTGTTCCTGTGTGTCCACTTAGGTGTTGATCAGCTAATACCAATTGGCTGGTGAGTACATGTGGTGCCTGTCCATCCATTCTTGGGATACTTCACTTAGTAGAAC
>CAUYRT010061776.1:0-18769 GCA_963574885.1 Lepilemur ruficaudatus | reverse complement strand
CATTCTATAACAAAGACATCTGCACCAGAATGATTATGGCAGCACAATTCACTATTGCAAGGATGTGGAAACAACCTAAGTGCCTGTCAATTCATGAGAGGATTATTAAAATTTGGTATATGTATACAATGGAATATTACTTAATTATAAGAAATGACAGTGATCTAGCACCTCTTATATTTTCCTGGATTGAGCTTGAGCCCATTATCTGAAGTGAGCTGACACAAGATCAGAAGATTGGGCTCCACATGTACTCGCCATCAAATTAGTACTGACTGATTAACACTATGGTGCTCACGTGGTGATAGTGTTCTCCAGGGATTAGGGGGCTGGGGGGTAGACTCACAACTGAGAGACGTGGTGGGCATTGTAGAGGGGAAGTGCATACCTCTAACCCTTGCTAGGGAGAGGCAAAGATATAAAATGAAACCCAAATATTTGTACTCTCATAATTTCCTGAAATAAAAAAATATATATTCCCACCTGTTATAGCATTGAAGCAGAGACACCTAGCCAATCCACAGATTCATGAAAATAATTGACAACCATAAGCCACAGAGTTTGGGGGAGGATTGTTACACATAATTATTGTGGCAATATTTAATTCACACAAAGGATAAAAAGAAAGAGTCTCTTATTTATCCCAAATGAGATTAGGAAGAAAGGAGGTAGAAAAGAGAATAATAAGGAGGGAATTGAAGCTCAGAGAACCTAAGAAACTTGCCCAAAGTTATGGACAAAGAAAGTATGAAAATAAGACTGGAACCTAGGACCGTCTGATTCCAACTCCATGTTCTTCTTGCCACACCTCCCTGCATAGTCTCAGAGGAGTCAACCTGACATTTCTGAAGAGTTCTGGATGGAGATGACCTCTAATCAGTACAGAAGTCTCCAAGCACCAGGAAACAAAACTTATATTCTACGGCTGGTCATTATGAAGTTCAATTTATATCACACAGTGGCTTTTAGGGGAACTCCAGATTTCTCTTTTGGGCACACAAGTGTTTTTTAAATGAAGGTAGTATGGGAACATTAGAGTCTTTTGAATTAGACAGGTTTAGGTTTGAATCCCAGATAACCAATTTACTTGTTATGTGTTCTTTAGCAGTTGACTTAAACCTTAATGCGTCTAAGTCTCCTCATGTAAAAAATGGACAAGATCTATCTTGCTGGTTTGTTCAGGGGATGTCTAAACTTAGGCACCTTTCCCATAGTAGGTGCTCAATAAGTGTTAGCTCCTCCCTACTTCTTGTCACAAGGGCACTGCATTCTACATTTTGTTATATACCCTCATGCACAGGAATTAAAGAACAAAATTAAGTAAATTCATTAAAACAGGCTTCCTCTAGACTTGAATTTTGTTTCCCCTAAGAGCAGCAAAATACTGTCTACTGGCCTTTATTATAAACAAATGTATATTGTCCCCATCTTCTTTTTCACATTTATTGTTTCAAATGTATCTTTATCCTCTTTCCAATTTCCTTGTGAATCCATGTGTCACTTCACCTACTGCTCTGCAGTATTTCTGCCAAGGCTGGACGAAGGGCAACATGAGTGAGGGACCAGGGAAGGATCCTATTTCCTCTATACCCTAAATCTTGCCATATGGCCAGCCTAAGGGATGAATTCAAACAGCAGGGGAAGAACATGAGGATGAATAATTTTTATTGATCTCTTCTCTCGACATTTTTTTTTCTCCCTTCAGTTCAGCAGAGGCCATGTCTAGGGTAGTGGTAGAAGAATAAATGGCTTTTCTCTGTGAGCTATCTTAAAAATAATATGTCTATATTTCTCTCCCTCCCTCTCTACTAGGTTTTCAAAAGAGAAGCAAAGGTGATAGATTAGTATAGTGATATGTGTGTCAGAGAAAATAATAATGGTCTGGGTAGACGGAGATAATAATAATAGTGATAATAATGGCAAGCATTTTTCAAGCTCTTAGAACATGTCAGGCACTATTCTAAGGGTCTTACATGTGATAACTCATTGAATCCTTACACAAATCCTATTGGGTAGGCACTAGTATTACTGCTCTTTTACAGAAAGGAAAAATCCCTCTGACTATAACATTAGATTAATCTATTTCTCCTTGCAGTTCTATCACTTTTTGCCTCATGTATTTTGATGTTCCCTTGTTAGATGCCTACACATTAAAGACTGTGTCTTAGTTCATTCAGGCTGCTATAACAAAACACTCCTAAATTGAATAGCTTATACACAGAAATTAATTTCTCACAGTTCTGGAGTCTGGGAATGGTTCCAAGATCAAGGCACTAGCAAATTCAGTGTCTGGTGAGGGCCACTTCTTAATTTGTTGACAGCTCTCTTTTAGCTGTATCCTCACATGGTGGAAGGAGCGAGGAATCCTACTGGGGTCTCCTTTATAAGGGCACTAATACCATTTATGACGGCTCAGCACTCCTGATCTAGTCACCCACCAAAGACCCTACTTTCTAATACCTTCACATTGGGGATTAGAATTTTCACATATCAATTTAAGGCAGGTCACAAACATTCAGACCACAGTAGATTGCTATGTCTTCTTAGAGAATTAACTCCTTTATCATTATGTAATGGCCCTGTTTATCCATAAATTTCCTTGCTCTGTAGTCTGCTATGTCTGATTGGTAGAGACACTCCTACTTTTGTAGTATCATGTATCTTTCTACATCCCTTTACTTTTAACCTGTATGTTTATATTTCAAGTCGGTTTCTTGTAAATAGCACATGGTTGGGTTTTGTTTTTTGGTCCACTATGACAAGCTCTGCCCTTTAATCGATACATTAATATTTACATTATTGACATTTAGATTGATTATTGATACAGTTGGATAACATTTACCACGTTTGGTACTATTTTCTATTTGTTGTCCATGTTCTTTATTCCTATTTTTGTCTTCCACACTTTTTCTGCCTTTTGCAGCTTTAACTGAGCATTTAGATGATTCCATCTTCTCTCCTTTCTTAACATACAAATTATATTTCTTTTTAAACTTTTTTAGTGATTGCCCCAAAGTTTGCAATATACATTTATTAATATATATTAATCCAGGTCCACTCTCAAATAACACTATATCACTTGATAGGTATAGTACAAGTACCTTATAATAACAAAATATTCTTAATTCTTCCCTCCTGTCCATTGTTACATTGCTATCATTTATTTCACCTATACATAAGCATATATAATTGAATATATTGTCACTATTATTATTTTGAACAAATTGTTATCTGTTATATAAATTAAGAATAAGAAAAAATAAAAGCTTTTATTTTACTTCTTATTTATACTCTAATGTTCTACCTTTCTTTATGGGGATCCAAGTGTCTGATGTATATTATTTTTCTTCTCTCTAAATAACTCCTTTTAACATTTCATGTAAAGCAGGTCTACTGGAAGCACATTCCCTCAATTTTTGTTTCTTTAAGAAAGTCTTTACTTCTCCTTCACTTGTGAAGGACAATTTCATGGGGTACAAAATTCTAGGTTAGTGAGGCTTTTTTCTATCAATACTTTAAATATTTTCACTCCATTCTCTTCTTGCTTGCATGGTTTCTGAGGAGAAGTCAGATGCAGTTCTTACCTTTGCTTCTATGTAGGTAAAGTGTTTTTATTCCTCTGGCTTGTTGCAAGATTTTTTTTCTTTGATTTTCTGCAGCTTGCAAATGACATGTTTACGTGTAATTTTTTTTTTGTATTTATCCTGCTTACTTCTCTGAGCTTACTGGATATGTGATTTGGCATCTGACATTAATTTTGGGAAATTCTCAGTCATTAGTACTTCAAATATTTTCTCTGCTCTTTTTTCTTTTTTCTTTTCCTTAAAATGTTCCCATTATGTGTATGCTATACCTTTTGTAGTTGTTCCAAGTTCTTGGATATTCTGTTCTGAGGGTTTTTTTCAGTATTTTTTTCTTTTCAGTTTTAGAAGTTTCTTTTCCATATCCTGAAGCTCAGAGAGTCTTTCCTCAGCTGTGTCCAGTCTAGTAATAAGCCTATCACAGGAATTCTTAACTTCTGTTCCACTGTTTTTGATCTCTAGCATTTCTTTTTGGTTCTTTCTTAGAATTGCCATCTCTCTGCTTGCATTATCTATTTGTTCTTGCATGCTGTATAACTTTTTCTATTAAAGCCCTCAGTATCATAATTATAATAAAAACAATTCCTGGTCTGATAATGCCACCCACCATTCTTGCCATATTTGACTCTGGTTCTGATGCTTGTTCAGTTTCTTCAAACTATGTGTTTTGCCTTTTAGTATCATTGCAATATTTTGTGGAAGAATGGACATAGTATACTGGGAAAAGGAAGTGCAGTAAATAAGCCCCTTAGTAACACAGTAGTAAGGTGTGTTTGTGATGGTGGGGAGGATGAAGTGTTCTATGGTTCCATGATTAGATTTTAGTCTTTTGGTGAACCTGTGCCCCTGAGCTATGAACTTCACCAATGCTTCTCAGCTGTTTTACCCCTTAGGTAGGATAGGATGACTAGAGTGGCCTGGGGTTGTGTATATCCCTTCCCCTACATGGAAAGCTAGAAGGAGCTGGAGTTAGGAATTTCCCTATGCCCAGGTAGGTTAGGCTCTGAAATAACCACAACATGTTAGACTCTAGCAAAATACTGTATGTAGCCTTGCAAAGAAGAACAGAATGATTTGGTATATTTCAGAATGGTTCCTTTTCTGAAGCACAAGGGGATTTGTCTTTGATATTCAGTATGAGGACCTGGTAGAGCTCCTAGAGGTAAAAATTCACAAAAGTGTAGGTGTGCCCCTGTGACCGCAGTTTTAAACTTTCAGTCTTGTCTACTCTGAGCCTCCAATATTTCATCAGTGATAGTTTAGGTTTTCTTTCTCTGGAACTGGTTCCTGTGTATGTTTCTGCATGTGGGTTTCTGCTCCAGTAAGGTGTGGTTCTCTGTATCTACCTGCTTGTCTCTCCAATTCGGGGGACAGCCGTTTACCCTGTGACCTCACCTCTCTGGTAGATCTAAGATCTAAGAAAAGTTGTTGATTTTTCTGTTTGTTTATCTCCTTACACGTTGTTAGGAAGGAGTGACAAATTTCAAGCTCCTTACCTGCTGGGCCAGACACCAGAAGTGGTAGAAAGGTAAAATGAACATATAAAGATTAAAGAACATATCCAAGGTCACACATTGAAGAAGTAATGGATCCAGAATTAAAACTAGTGTCAGAGCCCTCTTTCATAACCACTGCCCCAAACTGATCACCACTCTGCTAGACTTAAGAAAAGTATATTTGTTATATGTGGGCTCTAGAGTTAGATTCTTTAGGTATGAATCTAGTTTCATTGATTTTACTAGCTGTATGACTTTTTGCATAAGATTCTTACAGACTCACTAAGTGAGTTACTGTATATAATGCACTTAGAACAGTGACTAGAAGTGAGAAAAGACTCACAAATAGGGGTTTTCAGCATTGTCTGGAAGAGCCAGAATTCTTGTCCCTCATCTACCATGAAAAAAGCTCAAATGTGGGGCAGTGGATTTGCAGCATCCCTTCTAGAAATTAAGGTAGAAGAGACTTCTAAAGCACCTGTTTCCTTGCAATGCTACACCCCATACAGTCCCATGCTCCTTAAAGTCTAGTGCACTGAACCAGCAGAATTGGCATCTCCTTGGAGATTTTTAGAAATGAAAATTCTCAAGTCCCAGATCTACTGAGTCAGAATCTGCGTTTTAACAAGATTCCCAGGTGATTAATTGGCACATTATAGTTTGAGGCTCTGATATAGCACCATAGTTAAGAGCACAGGCTTTAGATTCAGACCCATTTGTATCCAAAGCCAATTTCTGTCAATTACAAGTTCTGTGATCTTTCATTAGATTCCTCTATTATCTGAGCCTGACTTCCTCGGCTATAAAAAGTGGAATAATAATAACACCTCTCTCACAGGACCAGTGAAGGACTGGCCAATGAAGGTGCTCAATGAACAAATTGCTTCTATTTGATAATTGTTACCATTATCAGCAGAGTTTCCTGTCAAGGCTGATACAGGCAAAGTGACAAGCCAGCCCCATAATGTATGTGGGTGAGGGAGAGCACCTGAGGTTAGATCAAGTCTACAGGGTCACCGAACAGATAGTTTATTCAATTATAGTGGAGAAAAGATTATCATCGCAAGGAAAACTTGGGTCCAAGCCAAACAAAAGGGGTGAAGAATTGAATGGGTGAGGCAAAGACCTTAAGACAAGAACAAGTTGAAGATCAGAAGCCAAGAGAAAGGGAGAATTGAGTGGGAAGTGTGACTCCTGGTGCAAGAGAGGAAACTTCATCTTTAGCACTGGCACAATGTAGTTCAATTGTACTCTTATACCCTTGGCCCATGTGGCCAGAATAAGGGTGGTTCCTTAACAGCACCACATGGGTTCTACCAGCACCACTCCCAAACGTGACACAACTGGGATAGAAGACTCCCAAGGACATCCATCCATCTTGTCTGCTGTATGGCTCATCCTTCCCAGGACCAACCACAATGGAACAATGGTTTACTGGGTGCAAGAGATATTTATCTTCAATTTTCACACATTTATCCTTGTATTTATGCTTTGGAATGCATGAAATTTGACCATCATTAATCAGAAATACTTTCTTGGGTATTCAGTCCAAGGAGATAATTTTCCCCAAGCCGGTGGGCTGAAAAATATTTACTATTCTTCCTAAAGGATAGGATGGTAGCCTCCATGGTTTAGCTTTTTGCAATAACACTCCCTATGGGTTAATGTGCTGTTAATATGGCAAAAAAGAAAGAAAAACCTTTAAATAGTAGCTTGTGCTTCTTTTTGATTTCTCTTCTGCAAAAGCTGATTTACTGTGTGTTTCTTCCATCTGGCAGGAAGCTAATCTGAATATGAATCAATCCTTGCAAAAATAACTGCAGGAAATTTTAGACATTCATAACTTTCCAAAATTTCTTTTCTCTCTTTAACAATAGCATTTTTGTCATTCTTTCAGTTGTACAAAGTTTTTCAACTGAAATGAAGTATGACTATTTAAGGAATTCTGCCACCTCATCTTGAATGTCTCTTTTAAGTGTTATTGCTCATCTTCCAGATATCTGCACATAAATGAGTAATTGCTGCTATCCAAAAAAGTTTTAATCATGAGGGGAAAACAGATTAATGTGATGTTCACAACTTGATAAGCAAAATGACAAAAAAGATTATTTTCAAATATCTGATTTTTCTTTCCTTGTAGTATATTTTGTAATAATGCTGTTTTCTTCTAACATTGGCTATACCAACTAATATTTCTGGTGCTGCTAAACAAAATGGGAAAAAATAACCTCTCTACCTTATAAACCTTGACTGGAGTTTTTAGCAAGCATCTCCTGTCATTTTCAAAATCAGTGTTTTCCAACCTTTCCCACATCATGGCACACCTAGAAAATGATATTTGTATAGCACACTTGGGTAAAGTGACTGGCTAAGTGACTCCAGCTGCCCCAGTCCCCATAAGACCACTTCAGGACTGAAGGAATAAATATCCTGTCACACCTATAACCTATGTTCAGCACAAAAACTCTTCTCATGGTAACCCTGATCTCCGGAACTGGGAATTAAGAAAAGAAAATGTGCACCATGATAAAATGGAAGCCACATCATTTAGATTAATACATGAGTGTCTTTGGAAGAATTTCCAGACAAAGTTATGTGGCCATGTCACTCTACTTTATCCTGACTTGTTAAGTATGACTGGCTAACCTGGTGCTTTCCATGCTGTGTTTCATAGAATGCTGGTATTTCATGAGATATTAACAGATACTAAAGTGATTTTACCCCCTGTGGTCAAGTAATTTTGAAATTTAATGGACTAAATGTATTTTGTTACTACAAGACTTTCTGAACTCTTTCACATGCTAATGTGATTTGTGAATCTCCAAAAAATAGATAGAGCTCATGGGCAACATATGGTTGTGCAGACTATGCACTATACAACTGTAGAGGTAATTATTCACATTGTAACCTAATATATAGTATCCATTTAAGCAATATACAACCTATACTTGGCAGCCCTAGAATATAGCATGCAGTGTTTTCCATATATATTTGACCATGGGACATTGTCCAGAATACTTGTTAATATCTCTGGAAATACTTTTGGTTCTATATGAATTCCACTGACCATCCTGTTCAGTTTGCTACATTTAAGTTTGCTACATCCCACATTCTAAGTAACTCCATTCCTTCTTTTTCCCAAATAGATTGTTCTTTCTCTTGCCTCTATGAGGAAGGAACATGGCCTTTGATGTCAGACTGATCCGGATTCCATACCAGCCCTGTCACTTGTTTAGCAGCTCTGGGCCTTGATGTTATCTGCAAAATAGAAATAGTACCATTCACATTACAGAATGGTTGTGTAGATTAAATGAGCAAACCTTTATATAGCCTCAGTATAGTACTTAACACAGAGTAGTACAGGTTGAGCATCCCTTATCTAAAATGCTTGGGACCAGAATTATTTCAGATTTTGGATTTTTTTGGAATATTTGCACTATACTTACTGGTTGAGCATCCCTAATCTAAAAATCTGAAATCCAAAATGTTCCAGTGAACACTTCCTTTGAGCATCATGTCAGTGCTCAAAAAGTTTCAGATTTTGGAACATTTCAGATTTGGGATGCTCAACCTGTGTACAACAAATATTTATCTTCTCCCTTAGTGCCTTTGTTTCTGTTCTCACTGCCTGAAATGCCTTTCTATGCGTAGTCTTCCCTTGAAGAACTATCTCTTTTACAAAGCCTTCTCTGATTCAAATACTCTCTCCTTCAAACCTCTGTAGCATTTTGTTCACAGTTCTTTCAAAAGTACATTCTAGCACATTATTTCTGACATTAGAATATTTTTTTACAAATTACTAATCTCCCCTGATTGATTGTGAAATCTTGAGGACAGCAACACTGTTCTGTTCATCTTTGAACACATCAGAACCTGGGATAGCTTAAGCACTCAATAGATGTTCATGTAATTTAATTAAAACAAAATAAAGTAAGTGGAAGCTACCTGGTATATTTTTCAATAAAGAGGTGATGATAACAGCTGTTCTGGGTTGACTGGATGCACCTTATAGTCTGTGCAAAAATTTGTCTACTGGTATGGAGATACAGTCACAGAACATATATTTTGCATAGCACAAAGAAAATATTGAGGTTTAAGTTGCACAATTTCATTGTACAATCAATATCTTCTGTAAAATAAAGGCCTTTAAGCATAGAATTGGTGGTGAACAGTCTAATCATCACTTGTAAATTTAAAAATAAAGCAAATACTTTAGAGTCCCAGACTCAAAGATCAATATGTATGAACTCCCTGTTCCTTAAGTTCTCTTTTAGCACAAATCTATATTAAATACCAAGCTAAATCACTTTACAAATATCTATTGAGATGACGTATTTGCTTATATTACAATATGTACTGTTTAAAGTATATTTAGACAGCCTGTTTTACATTAATAAAATATGGATGATCTATAACCAGCATTATGTTTTATTCAGGTTCCCATGCTAAAGTGTTTTTAAATAAAATGTATATGTCCAAAATAAGTTACATACTAACTTTTCAAATAACAATCTTGTTATGAAAATTTATGATATATGCAAACAACCTTGAAAAATTGGGCTACCTTTATCAAGAGGAATTAGATACTTTAGGAAAAAAATCCAGGATCAAGAACATCTTTTTAAAATAATGTTAAGCATTTGTTCACATATTTGTTGGCCTTATTCTCTCTTCTTTTGGAAAGTTTCTGTTCATGTCCTTTGCCCACCTTTTGATAGGGTCGTTTGATTTTTACTTGCTGATTTTCCTGAGTTCTAAATAGATTCTAGTTATTAGCCCTTTATCATATGTGTAGCATGTGAATATTTTCTCCCATTCTGTAGGTTGTCTGTTAGCTCTCGTGACACTTTCTTTGGCTGTGCAGAAGCTTTTTAGTTTGATCAAGTCCCATTTATTTATTTTTGTTGTTGCTGTGATTGCCTTTGGGGTCTTCTTCATAAATTCTTTGCCTAAGCCAATGTCTAGAAGAGTTTTTCCAATGTTTTCCTCTAGAATTCTAATTGTTACACACCTTAGGTTTAAGTCTGTTACCCAACGTGAGTTGATTTTTGTGAGAGGTGAAAGGTGTGGATCCTGCTTCAGCCTTCTACATGTGGCTATCCAGTTTTCCCAGCACCATTTTTGAATAAGGATTCTTTTCCCCAATGTATGTTTTTGTCTGCTTTGTCAAAGATTAGATGACTATATGAGGATGGTTTTATATCTGGGTTCTCAGTTCTGTTCCACTGGTCAATGTCCCTATTCTTGTGCCAATACCAAGCTGATTTAATTACTATAGCCTTGTAGTATCATTTTAAATGCTTAATATCTCTAATCATCAGGGAAATGCAAATCAAAACTGCAATGAGACATCAATTATCTCCAGCGAAATGGCCTTTATCAAAAAGTCCCAAAACAATAAATGTTGGTGTGGATGAGGAGAGATAGGAACACTCATACACTGCTGGTGGGACTGCAAACTAGTGCAACCCCTGTGGAAAGCAATATGGAGATACCTTAAAGCGATACAAGTAGATCTACCATTTGATCCAGCAATCCCATTACTGGGTATCTACCCAAAACAACAAAAGCCATTCTATTAAAAAGACACCTGCACTCGAATGTTTATAGCAGCACAATTCACAATAGCAAAGTTGTTGAAACAACCCAAGTGCCCATCAATACATGAGTGAATTAATAAAATATGGTATACGTATACCATGGAGTACTATTCAGCTATGAGAAACAATGGTGATATAGCACCTCTTGTATTTTCCTGGATAGAGCTAGAACCCATTCTACTAAGTAAAGTATCCCAAGAATGGATAAACAAGCACCACATGTACTCACCAGAAAATTGGTTTCACTGATCAGCATCTAAGTGCACATATAGGAATAACATTTATCGGGTGTCGGGTAGATGGGAGGGGGAAGGAGGGAATGGGTATATACATACATAATGAGAGTGATGTGCACCGTCTTGGGGATGGTCACAATTGAATCTCTGACTTGAGGGGGGAGGAGGACAAGGGCAATATACGTAACCTTAACATTTGTACCCCCTTAAGATGCTGAAATAAAAAAAAATAATAATGTTAAAACAAAAGCATTTTTTATATGAATCACCTGGTTAAGACACAAAGTTCCATTCCCAAACAAGTTCTTTGACCCTTGACACACTATCTAAAGAGTGATTTATCAGAAAAGCACAGAATTATGATTATTCAAGGTTTTCCTAACTTCTGTAACAGTTGATTAACTTCTATAACAACATGATACCAAACACACCAAACACTTTATATGTACCAAAATACATTAAAGTGCTAATAATAATAAGTTATAAGAATTTTAATTGTTTGTCTCTACCATTCCAAAGAGTTGGGGGCTTTAGATAATTTACCAATATATTTGCAAATATTTAGAGTGTTTGGACACAACTTTTAAAGCAAGCTAATAATTGTTTATGAAAGTATTAAAATTGTCTCTTCACAACAAATAAAGAAAGATGCTATTGCAATTGTTGCTGTTTTTGTTTTTGTTAGCCAACATTTTATGGGCACTTACTATGTGCCAGTCAGTATGCTAAATACTTTATACACATTATCTCTACATTTAAAAAGCACATGAAATGTTGACAACAAAGAGGGAAAAAGAGAAAGGGAAGAGTAATTTAACATTGTGGAAGACAAGGTGGAAAAAGAGGAAGATATGAAGGTAGCTTGTGAGAGATACCAAGGTGATGTTGACCAGGGTGAATTTACAACGGTAAATTCTGGAGCAGACCCTCAGCTTTGAAAGTCTAGACTTTGGCCCACATATTCCTTCATTGAAGGCAGATTTTTGTAAGGAGCCAAATTCTAATCAGAAGGCTACTTGGTGAACTTGGAATAAGGATAGAAGAAAAAGGATATTCTTCAGAGATATTTCATCGAGACCAGCGTGAGGCCCAGAAGTGAGAATAAGTAAGGCCATCTAGGACACAGGGGGACAGTACATGCAAAGGCAAAGAGGGGGCAAAAAGTACACTGTGTTTCTGAAAGAGTTGCACTCTAGACCTGCCATGAGTAGGGGAACCTGAAGCAGAGAAGTTTGACGGTAATTAGGGCTGCAACAGTAGGCAGGACCAAAATGTGAAAGGCCTAGAAGACCCTAGGATTTACCTCCAACAGGATGAGGAGCTGGGTTTTCTTTTTATGCACAGGACTGACTCATCAGACTTTTCTAGAGGCTGTTTGAAAGAAGACAATAGTGAATGCAAGGAAAACAGAAAGCTGTTCTAAGTGGCCTAGGTGAAATGTTATGTGATCTAAATTAATATAATTTCAGGAATGAAACCCATTTATAACAGTGTTTCCCTGAGGAAATGTGTTCTGAATTAAAAATTACTGACTTCATTAAACATTACATTTGGTATTCAATACATTTGAAAGTTGGCATTAGCCCATATTTTAAAACAAACACTATAATGCAATTGCTATAATTATATAAACCCATATTTAATGCAAGTCAGAAAAAAATAAGAAAAAATTAAATTATAAATGATCAAAATATTTTTATGAACTTTTAGTTAAAAGCATAGGTCATATTTCCAAGATTAAAAAGTTGTACTGCATTCATTAAAAATAATCTTATAACTCCTACTAGGCTTTTTCCACAATTTCCATTCTCTATTTCCATGGAAACCTTTAGCTAATTCATTTCACTTCTTAAAAAACACTCCATTTTTAATTTTATTGTGAGATTACTGATTAATTTCCAACAGAAATAGACAAAATTTCCCAATTTTGATTAAACTGTCTTCCAAATAAAAATTCTGGAGCATGTACCACATAAATCAAAATTTTAAAACTGCCATTATCAAATATTTCCCAGCAAAAAAAGTTCTAAAGTTAATATTTTAAGAGTAAATTTCACAATATCTCATATATAATTGTATGGAAATTACTACTAGAGATATTAAAAAAGGAATTAAAAAAAAAGTTTCCGGTATAGGTGTCTGTCAATGCTTATTTTGTATGTTTAATAACACAGTGAATAAGAAAAAAATGCAATAAAAGCAAATGAGAACTGTGAATTAAAATAAAACCTTAAAGCTCCCCCATACACACCCACTGACTAAACGGATCCCCTCTTGACCAACGGGATAGAATACCCTATAACTGAGCTGTAGGCATGAGAACAAAGGTCAGACATGCCTCATCATGCCGCCCCACCTCCCTTCTTGGAGACATCCTTTGTAACTCATTAATAGGCCTAAGGCTATATAAGACAAACATGCAGGTCCTCAAGTTACACAACAAATATATGGCTGGTAGCTTGTCTCAGATTTACAGACTTCCTTATCTTAACTTAAAACATTCCAAGCCTTTAGACAAAGCTTCATTTCTTTAACCAATTACAAACCAAAGAGTCTTTAAACCCACCTATAACCTGTAGCCCCTGCTTCCAGATGTCCTTTCTTTTCAGACCAAACCAATGTATGCCTTCCATGTATTGATTTATGACTTCAATTGTAATTACTGTCTCCTTGAACTGTGTAAGACCAAATTGTAACCCCCATAGGGAGTCCACTTTCTCAAGGCTTCTTGGGCCATGGTCCTCAATTTGGCTCAGAATAATCCTCTTTAAATTATTTTACAGAGTTTGGCTTCTTTTCTGTTGATAGAAATAATAAGAGAATAAAGCAATGTCTATACCATACACATCAATTTGTGAGGGGGAATACTGTTTCACCCAGTTGCTATTGATTGTATTCAATTACTGTCCCCTAGCCTGATAGGTAAACCTAGGTAAAATATACATGTTTCTAATAAACTTTAGAATAAAGATAATGGTTCCTGAACTAGAACAGAGGTCCCTTTATTCCCACTCACATACAAGATTTTGTAAAAACAACAACAACAAAAAACCCACATGCACATACATACATACACACACACACACAGATTTGGTCTCATCTTTAAGAGACAAAAAATTATGCAAAACTGTTCTTAGTAGCTTTATTCACAATAACCAAAAGCTATAAATAGCTCAAGTTGTATTAATAGGAGAATGAATAAACAAATTATGACATGTCCATACAATGGAATATTATTCAACATTTTAAATGGATAAGCTATTGGTATTGACCAGCAACATGGATAAGTTTCAAAAACATGCTAAGGGAAAGAAAGACATGGAAAAAAATTCATACTGTATGATTTCACCTCTTTAGAATTCCAGAAAAGACAAAATTAATCTACTAGTAGAAAAAAAATCAGAACACTGGTACCTGGGGTGGGGGTGGTAGAGGAGAGGACTGACTGGGAAAGGGGCATGAAGGAAATTTCTGGAGACAATGGAAGTATTTTATATGCTCATGGGATTAAGATCACACAAAAGTATGAATTTTTTCAAAAATCAGTAGATTTGTGCATTTAATTGTATATAATTTTTTTAATTGAGGGAAAACTACAAAGCATTTACAGTACAATGTTTACAGTCACAATTTGTAGTGAGCTGATTTTCCAAAATATATTACCACTGAAGTTGTCTTATCTTGTTACATTCAAAAACCTACTCTGTCAAAGTAGTCCAGAGAGTACATACATAGTGCTCCAACTGTATCTACTAAATTTTATATAAAAATGAAAAGATTCAAATATAAATATCTTGTTAATGCTACATATACTGAAGTATTTGGAGGGAAGTGTACTGATGTCTAGAATGCATCAAAAATAAGATGAATTGATGGATGGATAAAGGGATGATCCAGAGAATGGATATGTAATAAAACAAGTATTAATATAAGAAAATGTTAATGGTAGAATCTAAGAAATGGGTGTGCCAGTAATTTATTGCCTCATAGATACAAACCTACTCTTATTGGCCCAATTTCATGATTTTGCATCTGGACTCTACAACTAAATCTCTTCTTTGCCAATGGGTGGCTTATTGTCTTTCTCTGCCAGTGATAAGTGCTGGAGGGTGACTGCAAGCCTAGTGGTGGAATAAAGGACTTTCTTTTTATTTTTCCTGTTTGTAATTTATCTCTACAGCACTGAGCATTTTGAATGCAGTTGATTCCCATAATGTTCACCATGGTAGCAGGTTCTTCTTGCCTCTAGCAACTTTCTTCCTAGTGATAGGCCACGGTTGTGACTCTGGAGCATCTTCTTCTTTACCCACAGCAGCTGAAGTTATCCTCCTTTCACAGTCAGAATTTATCCTCAAATATCTGAATCTCAGCTATGAAGGGACCTTCCTTTTAGTTCAAATTTCTTCTTTGTTCAATTTTCTTTCAATCGTAGGGCAGTAGTTTCATTTTGCAATTTCTACTTTTAATATACCTTGGAATTCTCTTTTAACTCCTGTTAGTACAGACAGCCTTTACTTTGCACATTTGTGATATACCACAGTTTAGGTAAATAAATCCAGTTCTCCAACAATACAGTTTGGATTTCAATTATAAAAGTGTAATAACTGTGAGTAACTGCATAAAATATAAACTTTGCTAGTAGCTCTTTGATCCACAAATAGTGACCAAACTTGTGACCTCTTTCAAAGCCTGTCAATGATTTTTTTTAATTTCAAAATATTCCGAGGATATAAATGTTTTTGATTACATGTATAAATTTTGTTATGCTTGAGTCAAGGTTATAAGTGTGCCCATCCCTGAGATAGTGTTTATTGTACCCGTTAGGTAGGATTTTGCCCACTCCCCACCTCCCTGCTGATTTCTGCTGAGTTTTACTTCCCTTTGTGCACACACATGCTCTTCAGTTAGTTCAAATTTAATAGTGAGTATACGTGGTGTTTGTTTTTCCATTCTTTAGGTATTTCACTTAGGATAGTGGTCTCCAGTTCCATCCAAATTGTTGCAAAAGGCCTTAATTCATCCTTCTTCATGGCTGAGTAGTATTTCATAGTATACATGTACGACATTTTGCTAATCCACTCACAAATTGATGAGCACTTGGGTTGATTCCACATCTTTACAATTGTGAATTGTGCTGCAATAAACATTTGCATGCAGGTGTCTTTTTGATAAAATGACTTCTTTTCCTTTGGGTAAATACCCAGTAGTGGGATTGCTAGAACAAATGGTAGGTCTACTTTTAGTTCCTTGAGGAATCTCCATACTGTTTTCCATAGAGGTTGTACTAATTTGCAGCCTCCCCCCCCCATAGTGTATAAGTGTTCCTTTCTCTCTGCATCCATGCCAGCATCTATTATTTTTGGACTTTTTAATAACAGCCATTCTAACTGGGATAAAGTGATATCTCATTGTGGTTTGAATTTACATTTCCCTGATGATAAGTGATGTTGAGCATTTCTTCACGTTTATTGACCATTTGTCTATCTTCTTTTGAAAAGCTTCTGTTCATGCCTTTTGCCCACTTTTTAATGGGGTTATTTGTTTTTCTCTTGCTGATTGCTTGAATTCTTTGTAGATTCCAGATATCAACCTTCTATTGGATATACAGCTTACAAATATTTTTTACCCATTCTGTAGGTTGTCTATTTACTTTGTTGATAATTTCCTTGGCTGTGCAGAAGCTTTTTATTTAATCAAGCCCCATTTATTTATTTTTGTTGACCCAAATAGACAAAGCAATCTTAAGCAAAAAGAACAAAATCTGGTGGCATAACATTACCAGACTTCAAACTATGCTAAAAGGCATTGGAACCAAAACTGCATGTGATTGGCACAAAAATAAGAGACATAGCCTAGTGGAACAGAACACAGAACCCAGGTATAAAACCATCCACCTACAGCCAACTGATACTTGACAAAGCAGACAACATTATACACTGAGAAAAAGAAGCCCTATTCAATAAATGGTGCTGGGAAAATTGGATACCCACATACAGAAGATTGAAGCAGGATCCATATCTCTCACAACTCACAAAAAAATAATTCAAGACGGATAAAAGACTTAAATGCAAGTCATAAAACCATAAGAATTCTAGAAGAAAATGTTGGAAAAACTCTTCTAGATATTAGCCTATACAAAGAATTTATGAAGAAGACCCCAATGGCAATCACATCAAAGTCTATCAATGATTGTTCACTGCACATCTGATATTGAGTTTATGCACAGACAGCAAAGCAAGTAGTTGTGTTGAATCCAATAATAAACCTATACAACATCTTACAAAAACAGGTAATCAAAGGAGAAATGGTCAACAAAGATGGAAGTGCAATAAAGAAACAAAAAGTACAGAAAGCGAAAATGCTAGAAGCGAAATTAGAATTGAAAATGAAGTTATAGAAGAAATAGCTGACTGACTTTATGAATGTTGACACTGCCACTATGCAAGAGACCCTAGAAATGCAGCCAGAGGAACTTAGTGAAGGTGAAATTATCAACATAAACATGGAAAGTTGTGACAAAAAGAATGAAGATATCCCAGAGGAAGTAACACCAGCAAAAATTTACACATTAAAGGAAATCTTGAGCTGATTTCCCAATCAGCTCACTACAAATTGTGACTGTAAACATTGTACTGTAAATGTTTTGTAGTTTTCCCCCAATAAAATTTTTGGGAAAAAAAGTGATAAAATGTAAAATATTCAATATATCAGTATTTTTTAATTTCTTTAAAAAAATCTGTGCAGCATAATAAGAGAGAGAGGACTCTATAGTCAAAACAGAAAACTCAAGTTTTAGACCTACCACTTATTAATCATGAACCCTGGATAGGTCATTTACCCATGCAGCCTCTGTTTTTTTTATATAAAAATAGGATAATAATTCCTATCCAAATAAACTCACGGAGATTCTGTATGTATTAAATTGTGAAAGTATGTGACAATGCTCTGCAAATCTAAAGTGCCATAAAATGTTACGATATTTTAAGTGCCTGAAATTTAATTTGGCATGATAAATAAATATGTACTTTAAAAAAAAGGAAATCTTGGAGATATCTGACAACATTGAAAGTTCAAAAGATACAATATCATAAGCTGATGCAAACTTATATAGGAGTGTAACAATTTGCCAATGCTTGCTCCATAAGAAGGCAAGCACTATTCAAACTACATTTGATAAGCTTTCACAAAGAAATAAAATGTTTTAAATCTCAACATTTCTATTGTTTTAAAACATAGTATACTAAATAAATGTTAGCTCTGTTATTTTTTCATTTTCTTATATATTTATAATAGAAACTTTTAAAATATTTTGACAGAAAATCTTAAATGTCATAGCAAAATCATAACTTCCTCTATTGGTTATTAAGATCATTTTGCACAGTTTAAGCTTGCACTGGCATTTTTATGGTCCTGTACTCATGTGATAAGTGGGGGATTACACAGAGTTACCTTTTACTCAGCTAAAAATTCTTTGTACTAAATGTCCCTGTTCAAAATTCTGATGTTATTTCTGTCTCTTGACTAGACATTGGTAGTCAAGTGGGTATAAAATGTCACTGAAGTGTTGGATGTACATAGATACAGTTGGAGCACTATGTATGTACTCTCTGGACTACTTTGACAGAGTAGGTTTTTGAATGTAACAAGATAAGTCAACTTGAGTGGTAATATATTTTGAAAAAAAAAAAAAAGAACGCAGGGACTGTGGCTCCTACTGTCCCATGCTCTTTGTTAATTGTAAAATAAGCAAAATGTCCAGAGAGCCTCTTGCTTTCCTGGCCTCCTGCCCATTCATGTGGCCAGTGTGGTGGCTTTGATTGCTACCTCCAGGGTTCCTTGTTTTAAGGAACTTTGCC